>APFE030785817.1:0-123893 GCA_000404065.3 Pinus taeda
CTTTGACACAACTTGTTTTTTCAATTTTAAAGAGTCAAGAAAAAACAAAAGATGACTCTAGTCGCCTTCAATTTTTATTAAGCCTGAAGTGACAAGTGCTCAGAGGACCTTTTCCTTGAAGGAGTCTGAAAAGGAGAATAATGGACTTCTCTGGAGATCTAGGCAGAGAGGATTACCAAACCAGTCGCAAAAATGCAGAATACCTTTTACGGTACGACAGTCAATCTTCCCGAATGCTGTGTTCGGTGCATTGCAATCGATAGGGCAGCAGACATGGCTTCCTAAGGATAAAGGATGCAGCCTATTGTGGTCTCCCAATATATGCTCGATGGTACGTGGGAGCACAAGTCTGTACTAGCACTTTCTGTCTCAGAGTGGAGGAATCACCCAACCAACACTGAAAGAAACAGTTACCAGGTTTTACGACGTTGGAATACGTCTCTAGCCTAGACGTCTAGATGTTGTGCATTAAGTTCCAAAGCGTTGTTATATTCATTGAATTTATTTTAAGTTGATCTTGCTTAACAATTTGCCTTTCATGTTCACCACATGATGTGTATATAATTCCTAAAATGCAGTCTAAGATGATAAAGAGACGTTTAATCTTCTTTCAACAATGAAAATCCTAGCTACTAAAGGGAAGAAATTCAAGAATCTTTTCTTCACAGAGCACAGAGCACACGTAAATGCACAGTCCTAAATCAAGCCAAGCAATAAAAATGCAAATGCACATGCATGTATTTGTTTTCAGCTTTCTTAATGCGTGAATGATGTTAAGAAAGCTATGTGAAAACCTAAATTACTTTTAAAGCGACAGTACTCAACAAAATTCTTTTTCAAAATGAAGTGAAAGCAAGAGAGACACTTTGCGGTTTTGAAATGAAAATTGCTTTTCGACACTTTAAAACTACTTATTCAAATCTTATGCAACAGTAACTGTATAATTGACTATCAAGAACAATGGGATTGTTTCCTAAAACTAAAAATGACAGCTACGACACTTTGAGATCTAGAGACGACAGTTCGACTATGCTACTTTTTTGCAAAAGAGAACTAAAAATGACACACAATACATAAAAACATTTATATTTATTTGCACTAAGGAGGCGGAATAATGCAAGAGAAGGGGGTTTTCACAGAAGTACACTGGCTACAGACAGAAAAACTCTTGAATAGGACTGAAAAAAGTGAGAAAAATCCATAGTCTAAGGGTAAAGTTAACCCTTCCTAACCATCGCACCTGTTACACAGTGAACTCAGTATGCAGTGCACCTACTGCACTCGGGAAGTGCGATGCATATAGACTACCTTGAATGCAGGGTGTGATGGTAAGAGTGCGAGACTTTGAATAGGTTTTCACTCACAGTTTTCAATCCAATTCAGGTGTTTAGGCCGAGTAAGTAAAGATCAGTGTATTTAAAACACAGGGGTGATCTAAAGAGGTTACTAGAGCCACCACTTAGGGCAATTAGATTGCTTGCAGATCTATTGTTTAATTCATAAACAAAAATCGGAGATAGACTGAAGCAGCATTGATCTACTTTGCATTTGTATAACAAATGCAGTTCGAAGGCTAGTTGGCTTGACTCCAGGCTCCGTCTGTAAGTTTATAAAAGAAACGAGGATAGATAGGCTAACAAGTAATCTAGTCTCTCCCCATTGGAGTCGCCATTTTGTTATCTGGGAATAGTGTCCACTCGAATGTTGCTATTCCCACTAAGATGGGTGGCTATCTTAGAAACAAACAATCAAAGTCTACTATTGTTTTCTTTTACGAAAATAGACAAGAGGAGAACCAAGAAGACCAACCTGAGTCTTGCGTTTGATTTCCTCTCCTTCTTGATAGAGCTTTGCTGCTTCTTCTTTGTCTGCCCAGCTTCAAAAGAACCTGTGGAATCACAACAACATACTACTATCAAAGAAACAAGGATCTAAATTCATAAATAATACAGGATCAGATGTGTATTAACCATATAAATGCATATGTAAACAAGTATACAAGAATATGGAAGGAAACAAGAATAGCTTTATTAAGATGAAAAGTAGCAAGAGTATTACAACCATGTGCTCTAACCCAGCATCATCCTCCAGATAGGAAACCCTTCTTCACCTCAAGCAAATCTTAGATTACCCAACACTATGAATGTACACTAGAAATCCAACAACACTTCTCTATAAGATACAAAATTCCAGCCTCAGGATCTCTGTGATGAGGGATCCATATATAGATGATTACAGAGAGGTGAGTCATCTTCTGGGATCTTGATTAGTGTCCTCTCTCTGATACTTCCTGCTTCCACTTGGAGAATGATGATCTCTTACTCATCCCTGGTCGAAAATAGAGTGGCAAGTGTCAGAGGGGAAGCTTCTGGAAGATTCCATGATCTTCCACCTCACATTTTTGTCCCTGCAATTTGTCCATTCCCAACCATTGCACCCTATAGAGGAGAAAAACAGTATGCATTGCACCCTATAGATTGGGAGGGTGATATGCATCGCACCCTCTGCATTGAGCTTCCAGTACGGTCCAATTTTGACCATTTATGAGCAGTTTTTAGTGGGGAACTTCCGGGAGATGATGTAAGCAGTTGACCTTGTTCCTTTAGGCAGTGAAAGCAACACTTTTAGGGACTTAGGAGCCCTCAGTTTATGGAAATTTATGATTGGGGTTGAAGTGCCCAAAAATGTCTATAACACACCTGCTACTGTCATCTCTATCTCATTTTAATAATAAGAAAATACATTGACAATCTTGTACTGGTGCAGACCCATACCAGTACGCAGGCACCCACCTGCAAAAGGCTACAACCTTCTCTCATTTTCCAGCTTCTACTGGAAGGGAGCTATAGCGCCCTAGCTCTTATACCAACCAATGTGTTTACTAGTACATAGGCACCAACCTACAAAAGGCTATGAACTTCTTTCTTCCTTTAGGGACCATATTTCATACATTTTTAGATTGGATGCTCCTGGTACACAAGAATACACATGAAGGCCTCATTTCAATAAATTTTCATATTGGACCCATCAGATATTTCAAACTGCATCAACCAATAATCAGATAATATGATCAGTTAGATCACTCTCACCAAAAATACTATGTTGAACCCAGAAACCTGCATCATCATTCATAACCAGCTCCAACCTCAAAAATCATGCATAGAATGTATACTCTACTTTACCGAACCCAACTTGCGTGTATATGCTACTTCCTTCAATCAAACCTACGTTTACCTTCAAAACTACTGAAACCTAAAATTTATGAATCAAGTCTGTGCCAACCAACAATATACTGAACATCATTGTCAATTTGTAGAGCTTCACATAGGTAGTAGCATAGATCACCCTACTTATACAATCAATCAATCAAATATCAAACTCGTTATGCATTCAGTTTTAGTTTCAGATCTAAGAAGACTTCATCGACAGACATTAGTAAAACAATAAAACTAATCAGATAGATTAGCCAGACCTGAAGACAAGGCTTTTCTTTTACATACACTACTTGGAAGAGTATAACTTGTGTGTACATGCACTTTTACCAAGACGAACTAGCGTACATGTCTGTAAATATTAACTCATAAATTTGTTGCTATTCCAGAATTCAGACAAAGCTAGATCATGACATTTAAAGAATAAAAATGTGTACACAATTAGATCTGGCCCAACCAATATCATATCATTCAATGATAAGTCATTTCAGGTCTCATAATCCTAACCCAACATTGAATTCAAGGTGCACAAAATATTTCAGATCAAATCACCAACATAGTCCCTGCAACATAAAATATACTTCAGATAGAAGTATTTATTAGAAACACATTCACTTGCACACACTGGCCTAATGATCTTATCCTCCTTGTATAGTTTTAGGCCTTTCTCAATACCTAGGACCAAAACCACTTAGGACCAATATCTTGGACCAAATACCTCGGACCAATACCTCGAACCAAATACCTCAGACCAAATACCTTGGACCAAAACCTTGATTTTCCAACCTGTACATGCTTTTCCTCTTGTGAGAGTGTGTGTATAGGTATATGCTCTTTTTGTTTTGTGTACCAGCATGTATAGGATGTTTTAACTAAGTGGACCTACATATACTTCTTAAACTACTTTATATCAACCTTTTCCTTCACCTTCTTTATTTTGATCAGTAGACCATAGTTGCATCTTCCTGTTCTTCTGTACAACTGCCCCGTTACCTTTGAATATTCCTGTTGTATTGTGAGTTGCCTTTTATCAAAACTGAATTGACCTGTGAGTGAGTTGCCATCAAGGACATCACTTGTATCATAATGCCAAAAAAATTCACAAAACAGTCTTAAAAATATTCATAATTGATGCATGAAGACGTGTTGGCTATTAGGCTTCATATATTAAGTAAAATTCCCAGGAAACATGTATACAATGAGCACCACTAGCTCCAATAGAAGAGCATTAGAGCCACTACTTGCTCCCCAAAAGAACTAACTTGTCTCTCTGATGCCTTGTGGGAATAGCCAAGGTGAAAATTCCTTTGCTTGTATAATGAGGGTGTATATATAACCAATGGGGTTATCCTTCACCTCCTTTATGGATCTTTGACTACCCTCATGAAAGTTTGACCTCACTATGAATTTTCAACTTTTACATGACTCTTCATATTCTATACATTTCCTTTGGACTTCCACTTTAAAATACATTTCGAATAAGAATTTACATAATCCACAAAATGATGTGGCATATGATGATTCGTGACATGACATGACACTAATGACATGGAATTCATGATGACATGACAATGTCAATCCATCTTACTACTTCTTGCAGTATGTATTCTTGAGAATGATCCATTTTCCACCTCCATATGGCTTAGAGTGGAGGAGTCTTCAGTATTATCAGATCTCGAGCTTTGGTTGCTAACTGATGTCCCTTTGCTTTCTCCTAATTGATCAACTTGAATCTTCAACTACAAAGGTGTATTCTAGCATGCTCTCCTTTTCTATCTCCTTCTTTATCATCTCGTCATAGTATGATAGAGTACCTAAATATGAAATTCACTCATGAAAAGACATCATCAGTCTGAGAAACCCCTAGTCTTGATGTTGCATGATGATCCACTTACTAAGCCAAAATTAGGTGGAAGGATAAGGGAGAGGCTTAGTGACTGTGCAATTGCACAGCTTAGGTAGTTAAGGGTAAGGTATAAGCCTCAAGACAGGGCAATGTGCATTTCAGGCTAGACTGACCTTGAAGATTGCACATTTGGGGAGCTTAAGGAGCCAGGTTGAGGGCTTGTGTTGGGATGGGGTCCCTTGTGTTAGTTTTGGGGAAAACCCCAAGTTTTGATGTAAAAAGATGTAAAGTCTCCGTAAATTGTGGACGCGGATCATGGAGTTAGTTAAGAGTCAAAAAGGGCTTTTACCCTCATTCATGTAAACTTGAGTTAGTTTTTGAAGACCTACCCATGGTCCACGGACCATGGGATTGTATAAATAGGTGTGTCACAGAGAGTCTAAGACAAGATATATAGAGATAGAAGTATTTGGTCTATGGGTATGACAGAAGGAGTCTAGAGAATTAGCGTAGAAAAGTTAGAGGAAAGGCTTTGTAGCTGAGTGCGTAGAGGCCTAGAGTGGTGTCCGCAACTGAGTGTGTGGCTCTCTGCAATTGAGTGCATAGGGAAGTATTGAGTCTGTAAATCTATACTGAATATCAATAAAGAAGGCTATTGCATAAATTCCTGTGTTATATCTCTTTACTTCTATTATGTATGATTGCGATATATGCTGTGATGAAATGATATATTTATAAAATAATGATGTACTGATGCGTGAATTTACTTGATCCGCTTATTATATGAACACAATTAATGTTATGTGATTACACAAAGATCATAATGCTTTCTGTTAAAGTTGTTGAACACTTAGGTAGATCTGAGTAAATACTGACTTAAGGGTAATTTATGGTGCACGTAAGTAGCTAATTTTCCTGTTCAGGGTCTGCAAAAACCAGTCGTAGAACTTCATAGAGGTCTGGAAGACAATTGAGGGACGATACAGTGTTAAGCCTTAAGGGCTTAGAGATCTGCACAAAGGCAGATCTAGGTCATAAAAAGACATCACACTAATCTCCGGATGCAGAAACTTGGTTCCAACATCCCCCCATACTGCTTTGGGTGAGACTTCAGTTTGCATTACGTGGATTGATGCCGAAAAGGTTAGTAGTATAGGGATTTGTTTGGCGCAACTAACTCTGAACCTGGGTTAGGACACCCCTAAGCCAAAAAATGGTTTTGTTGTTAGAACCAAGATCTGCATAAAGAGATGTGTGATGTTGCATCAATGGAATCCGACCAAGAAGGAAATTGAGAAGTAGTTGGATAGTAGGATCCATGAATTTGTGGCACAGGAAAACATGAATCTGCGCCTGACAAAAGAACAATGGTTGGAAAGATATTTGTACATAGAAATACATGAAATTTTCTTCTGTATCTTCTCGATTGAACTATATGAGTGGATAGCTAAATTTCCAGATGACCAAGGAAGATGGAGGCTTGACAGTCTAATAGTGTGGACTCTGGAGCTAGTGCGGAGGTTGGAAGCCTATGAAGATAGGATCACATGTGTTTTTTACCATTGGATTGATTAGGTTATAGGAGGATTTGTTACAGAGTTCGCGATTGACACCTCGGTCAGTTACACCAAGCAGAGCGACGCTTCTTCAAAGGACCGTTGGGTAAGTGAGTGAGATCTTTGAATACCTAGATTAAGGTTCTCTTGTGTGAAAAACAGGTTATGCCATTGCCTTGATGTTTGTATCTACGTGAAGTAGACAGAGCTTTAGAAACTAAGAAAAAGCAGGTCCTGAATATAGCCTATTGATGGGACGTCCTTCAAGTGATGATGAAGGAGCAGTGCAGGTCTTTCTGCGATGCGCTGTTTAGTTGATAAGGCAAGGTTTTTCGAGGATACATCATCCATCCACACCACCTCCACCTTCACCTACACAACCTACACCTTAGCCCACTCCACCACAACCACCACCATCGTTCGACATGTTGAATACCATGAAGTTGTCAGTTTTCAAGGACTTAGAATGTGAGGATCCGAATCAGTTTTGGTTTGTTGTGAAGGCTATGTGGATAGCACAACAAATTACAGATAATAATATAAAGAAGGTGCAGTTGGTTACAGCTCTGCAGGATCATGCGCTAACATGGTATATTATGTACTGCACTAATAATGCATTGGTGTCATTAGTAGACATTCAGACCGCTTTGAACAAAGAATTCGGTAAGCCTATGTTTGACTCACAATCGGTAATTGGATTTAAGGAAATCACGATGAGGCCCGGTGAAACTGTTGGAAATATTGGGGGGTGAATCAATATTCCTTTCAATTAGTATTATTATTCTCTTTTAGTTAATCTTCAATTATTATCAGCGTTTGTACAATGATAGCAGTTAAAAAAAGGAACACAAATGCACACAGTTTTTAAGGTGGAAACCCCCTTTGGGACAAAAACGACCTGAAGTATTTTCTAATAATTCTTTAATATTTAACTCCAATTGAAAAGAAAGCTCCAACTACCTAGAATCTAGAAAAGAATTCTTCTCCAACTCCCACTGGATGGATGCTCCAACGACCGAGATTCTTCAATAGTCAACTAAATGGATGCCCCAACACCCAATGATCTACAATTCACCATAGCACCACCCTACCACCCTGAAGTTTTCATAGGCTTGAACATGTTGGTGACTTCATGTACCAGCCTAGCACCACCCTACCACCCTATAGAAGAATAAAAGAAGAATGGACTCCCGTACTAGGGTAAATGGTCCACTTTACAATCATATAGAATGATGTAGAAGAAGAAGAAACAATAGACCATAACCCCAACTATCACACAACCACCTAATGATGATCCTAGAACTCCCGAAACTGCCTCTTCAACTCTTGGAAAATAGACACTTGTACAACTTTTACAATGATTCTTTTACAATGAATCTGTACAATGATAATTTTACAATGACTGTATGCCATGCTGCCCACTTGAAGAATTCATGTGGTGAACTTCTTGTTGCTATTCTGCACCTTGATTGCTGCTCTTGTCATGATACCCTTTCTCACTCTTCAGAACATTAGATTATGCATTGAATCTTCTCTTGATGAATATATAATACCTGCAAAAGGTCATCAAGGAAATACCCGTGACATGATAATAGCAAAAATTACCTCATCCTGCAAAGCATATGTCAGTGCTAAAAAAAAAAAATTATAATATAAATAACCTAATGCAATTAAGAGATGAACATGCATAGACAGAATATACTTACCTGGATCTGACCTCTACTGCATCATTTTGCTACACCTGCTCTTTGCTGCCCTAGAAAGTCTGGTCCCTTGCACGCCTTGACAACACTTGATCTAGTTTTTTTCTTTCCTTCTAGGAGCACAATATTAAATATGGTGTATCTCTGTGATTTCAAGTCCCCAATATGCAATCTTTGGATTTGTAGTATCCCTCTAAGTCTTCTTTCCAATGCCATAGGTCTGACCCGATTTGGATTCTTCGAGGCAAAGTTATGCCCAATGTCTCACAATGACCTAATTATCGACTAGTTCAGTAGAGTGAACTTGTACAACATGCCACATGTCACTTTTTTTTTTCTTCAGATTTGAACTTGATACACAGAAAACTATAGTTCATGCACTATCCGCCACTTTTTATAGAATTCCAATCTTCTTATCAGAGAGAGAGAGTTATGACAATTTTCCCAAGGTCACCTCTTTGAGACGAAATTTGGGAGCCTACAAAAACCCTAACTTCCACAGATAATATCTCTGAACATATAGAGAACCAAGATCTAAAATTAGGTCATGACGATCAACGGGATTGTAGCTCAAATGGGTTTTAATTTCACAATCTAAGAATTCACATAAATAAAGTTAAAGTGAAAATTCCACGATCGCTACTTTTGGAGGATATATGAGATTTCTTTTTATAGAGTTGACAGGGGCTTCTATAGAGAATGTTGGAGGGATTTTAGGAGCTTAAAAAATGATTAATTATTGACTATTAAATCAATGATAAATTATGTGCCACAATACCATGGAGTTTTAGCCCACTATTGGTGTTACTAACTTCAATATTGAATAACTTACAAACCGTGAGGAATTACGAGGAGAGTTGTATACCGTTAAAAATATTTTTTTGAGTAGAGTATTCCAATAATGGTTATGAGACAAGAAACCATGAATGATGATGCCCAATGTGCCATGGAAGTTTAGTGTCATCCTTGGTGCTGCTTGGGTTGACATCAATGACAACCTCAGATCATCTTTAGATCAACAATCTCCCCCTTTGGCATTGATGGCAACACAAGTACTGCCCCTGCGATGAGGGCACCTCTTCCTACTACCTTCTCTCCTCCTTTGACATCAATGACAAAGGGTAACTCCCCCTAACACACAAGCACCCTATGAACTTGTACACAATTCCAATCCCCCTTTATTTTCTGAATAAGGAAAATCTAATGAGAACTTGGGAGAATCCCAAGCTTTTGGCGAAGATATTCAAATGCTTCACGAGATAAGGGTTTAGTGAAGATATCAACAATTTGTTCTTTTGTACCAACATATTCAAGTTTGATATTGTTTCTAGTGACTTGTTCTCTAACAAAATTATATTTGATCAGAATGTGTTTTGTTTTTGAATTCATGACAGGATTCTTGGAGATGCTGATGACACTGGTGTTATCACAGGAGATGGGAATAGGCTCACTAAATTGTACTTGAAGATCTTGCAAAGTTTGTTTCATCCAAAGTACTTGAGTAAACAAAGATGCCACTGCAATGTATTCTTCTTTCACTATAGATAACGAGATTGAGGTTTTCTTTTTGCTCAACCATGATACGAGACAACCACCTAGATAGAATGCTACTCCACTAGTACTCCCAATCTACATCTGTAAAGGCTTGAATAATGAGATTGTTTCCCTTGGGATACCACAAGCCATATTCTATTGTGCCCTTTAAATATTGAAAAACTCTTTTAACGACAATAATATGTGATTATTTTATTGCTTCTTGGAATCTTGCTACTTGTCAACCTGCTTGCATAACATCTAGTCAGGAGGCTACTACATATAGAAGACTACCAATCATAGATCTATAGAACCTATGATCCACATCCTTAGATGAGCCGTTTATGCTCAATTTGCAACTTGTTACCATCAGAGTAAGGACGGGTTTGCAATCTTCCATTTTGAATTTCCTGAGCATTTCCTTGATGTACTTGGCTTGACATTTAAATATTCCTTTCTTGTGCTGAGATATTTGAAACCATAAGAAGTATGTCAACTCACCAAGTAAATACATCAAGAACTCACTTTGCATCTTTGTAGTAAATTTCTTACTTAGTCGATCATCATTGCTACCAAATATTATATCATCCACATATACCTCAACGATTGTTAAATTATCTTTATCTATTTGTATGTAAAGATTTCTATCGGCAATACCTTTCTTGAACCTTTGTTGACATAGATATCCATAAATACAAGCATACCATGCTCTATGAGCCTCCTTGAGACCATACAAAACCTTCTTTAACTTGCAAACATAGTCTTCTTTTTCTGATAGTAGAAAACCTTCAGGTTGTTCAATGTAAACTTCTTCTTCTAATTCACCATTCAGAAATGCTGACTTAACATCCATTTGGAAGACTTTTATATTTCTTGGACATGCATAGGCGAGAAACATCTGGATGGCTTCCATTCTAGCAACTAGTGCAAATGTTTCGTCGAAATCAATTCCTTCCACTTGCGCATAGCCTTTGCAAACCAATCTTGCCTTGTTCCCAGTAACTTGTCCATCTTCATTCAATTTGTTCATGAACACCCATTTAGTCCCAATGACATTTTTATCTTTTGGTTGTGGAACTAATTCCAAGGTGTTATTCTTCTCGATTTGATCCAATTCTTCATTCATAGCTGCTACCCAATGTTCATTCTGGCTAGCTTCCTCAAAACTACTAGGCTCAAAGGTTGCTAGAAAATCAATGTGAACTTGTTATGATGAACGAATCTCTCGACTTTTTCTTGTTCCAATTCCTTCATTTATGTCACCAATGATTTGATTTGATGGATGGTTCTTTTGAATCCATTCCATTTTTCTCTTTGGAGGAGCTTCTTGTTGTTGTTCCTGTATATCTTGTTGATCATTATTTAGTTCTTCTTGGTTGATAGTTGCTTCTTTTCTATAATTTTCTTTGTACCTTTTTCAGTCTTTGTCTCATGTTTCAAAGATTCTAGATCTTCATCATTATTCATTAGAACACCATCTTCATCAAATGTAACATTTATGCTCTCCACTATCTATTTTCTTCTTATATTATAGCATTTATAGGCCTTTCTTTTGCGTGAGTAACCAACAAAGATACCTTCATCAACACGTGATTCAAACTTACATAACTTTTGATCTTCTCATTTGATATAACATTTGCTTCCAAAGATTCTGAAATATTTTACATTAGCCAGTTTTCCTTTCCATAATTCATATGGGGTCTTGTTGCAATTATTTCTGAGAATAATTCTATTGATAATGAAGACTACCATATCAATTTCTTGAACCTAAACTTTTTCATCCAATTTTGAGTCCTTCAGCATTGTTCTACCCATTTCCTGTACAGTTCTGTTCTTTCCTTCAGCAACTCCATTTCACTGAGGTGTTCCTGCTATTTAAAATTGCCTTTTTATTTCATTTTCATCACAGTATTGCTGAAATAATTTGGAAGTGAATTCTCCACCATTATCTGATCTTAGACACTTTATTTTCAAATCAGTTTCATTTTTGACCAACTCCTTGTAGATCTTAAAGCACTCAAATGCTTCAAATTTTTTCTTTAGGAAACTAACGAATGTCATCCTGGTAGAGTCATCTATCATTAACATGAAATATAATTCTCCATCTAAGGCTTTTGTTCTCATAGGACCACATAGATCAGTATGTATCAATTCCAATGGATGTGATTCAAAGTGTTCTTTTGTTTTAAATCCAAATTTTGTCTACTTGCTGTGTCGATAGGCCTCACATGGTGTGTTGGAAGGTTTTGAGATTTTCGACATTTCTCCTATTGCTTCCTTTTTGCTTATCCTGACAAGATTTTCAAAGTTTATGTGACCCATTCGTTTGTGCCATAACCAACTTTCATCTTCTTTAGCTAGTAGACATGCTTTAGTTGTGTTGGGTAGCGGAAGCCTTGCACAACGAGTATGGGGTGCGAAGCCCACAATTTTGGGTAAGAGCAGGGTAAGGACTCTGCGAGATGCACGGAGCACAATGTGTAATAATTCAAAGTCAAAAGGGTAGACCGCCCAAAAATAATGTAAAGAAATGTAAGTTGAGTCAAACCACCTATAGATCGCGGTCCATGGAAAGGTATAAATAGAGCGAGGCTTTATGGGTAGAGTAGCTAAGTGATTGGTATAATTTTGAGATTTGAAATGTAATGGGTGTCTGAGAAGAGAATTCAGAGAACGTCTGTAAGTCCGAGTCGAGGGTTTGGGTAGAGGATAGAGGCTCTGCAAATGTGTGTGCAGAGGCTTGGAAGAGTCCACAGCTGTGTGTGTGGACCCCTGCAGCTAAGTGCACAGGGCAGATCTGGATGTAAGGGTGACAAGTGGAAATAAAGATAAGTTTATTCTGAATTTTGTGTTAATCATGAACTACCGCAACTTTGTTTTTTATGATTAATGAAACTGTTTTGATCTGTGCACGTATGCTTATTTAGTACTTGTGAATCAATTGAATCTTAATATGTGACTTAAATGAAAGTAATAAATGTTTGCTTAAAGACGCCTCAAAGTAGATCTGAGCTATAATACTTAATCAAATAGATTAGATTTGTAATCAAGCGTGGTAAGAAAAAAAGCTAATATTATCTAGATCTGCGCAGATCTAGCACATCGTGAGACTACAAGACGATGCCTAGACCTCTCAAACAACATATGGACATCCCAAGGGTGTGGAAACTTGGTTCCAGGACCCTCCCCTGCTACCTCAGGTGAGACCTCAGTTCCGGCTTCGCTGGCTGTTGCCGAAGGGGCTGGTGGCTGTGGGATTTTCTTGGCTAAAAAATTCTTCCAAACCTGGGTCAGGCCCATATAAGCCAACAAATGGTTCTGTTTTCAGGACCGGGATCTGCTTAAGGGGTGTCTGATGTGGGAACACTAGAACCCTGCAAAGAAAGAGATTGAAGAGTGGTGGGATCTAAAATTCCACGAGCTCACATTTCAAGAAAATAGAAACCCATGAATATCATAAGAAGAAAATTGGCTGGACTCGTATATATTCACAGACATTCACAAGATCTACTTTGCATCGTTCCTGGTAGAGCTGTACGAGTGGATCGCAAGGCTAGCTGACAATGTGGGAAGGTGCAAGTTGGACCAGCCTATTGTGTGGACCCCGGAACTGGTGCGCTGACTAGAAGCCACTGAGGATGAGATCGCACGTGCAGTAGATCATTGGCTGGATCGAGTAATAGGAGGATTTATCACTGAGTTTGTGATAGATACCAACGTGAGCTATAGCGAGGCAGAAAGGCGATTTCTTCAAGGACCGCAAGATAGGTATATCAAATCATTCAATACGTGGATTAAGATGTTGTTATGTGAAAAACAAATTATATGCGTTGATTAATGTCTGGAGTGACACAGAGTGGAAGGGGTTACCATGGAACAGGAGGAGTAGAAAACAGTCCGTTAGCTTCCATTTCCTAGGAAAGTGAGGAAGAACTCATGTAGTTCTCACCAGGAAGTGCAGTCCGGTTGATCAGAGAGCACTTCCCCCTGATACCACCTCCACCCATGCCACTACTTGCTTCACCTACATCAAATCCATCCACTCCAACACCAACCCCACCACCAATGCCAACAACTTCAAAGATCAGGATGGAAAGTTCCGTTAAGCTGCCAATATTTAAAGGTGTGGTGAATGAGGAACTAGGACAATTCTGGTTTGTGATAAAATCTGTATGGGATGCTCAGGGTATCACAGATGATAACATCTAGAAGGCCACCCTAGCTAGTGCATTTTAGGACCATGCACTGACTTGGTACATGAAGTATTCAAGTGATCATCCATCTGAGGGCATTAACGCAATTCAGGAGGCACTAAATAAGGAATTCGGGTGCCCAAAGTCAGGGGCCCAACTGGTTATTGGTTTCAAAGAGATGGTAATGATGCCTGGTGAAAATCCATGGGATTTGGATCAAAGGTTGAAAAGCGCTATCCGTGAGGCCAACATGACACTAACAGATGAGAAGCACTGCACTTGGTTTGTCATGTCATTAACACCATATCTAAGATTGGCCCTAGCGCAATAAAAGATCTCAACCCAAGCCGAAGCACTAGAAGCAGCAATGCGGCTACACGAAACTCCAATCCAAGATCCAAGGTGGGGAGTACAACAAATCCAAGCGCAAATACAAAACTTATGTCTGGAGATGCGAAGCTTAAAACAGGGACAGGCACCTAGGACCGAGATATGAGAGGAAGTATGGTGTCTCAAATGTAAGGGACCGGGCCATGACAAAGACCACTGTCTAATCTTTGCAAATCCTGTGATGGGAGGGGGGCCCATAACATTGCGACTAGAGGTATAGGTTGGGGAAAGCATAGCACCTGCACTTTGGTGTGTAATCTGTGAAGTTGGAGGAAAGCACGCCACATACAATTGTCACCTATTTCCAAGCCTATGACAACCCCCTCCTCAATGCTTATTTTGTAAGTTCTGCTAGATGGTGGGCCACGAGGAAAGAAATTGCCACAGTTACCAAATGTTGATGGATCGAACACCAACGTATAGCATGCAAACAGAGGTGCGAGTGCTAGACTCCACCACACCATTCGTACGAGGAGGATACCAAGGGCACGAACAGCGTCGTGGAGGCATGGGACCTGGATAGGGTCGAGGGCAATTAATTTATTACAATTGTGGAGGGCTAGGGCACTATGCGGGGGATTGCATGGACCCGAAAAAATCTTGTTGTCCTTACTACTACCAATTTGACCATGAAGCTATCAATTGCCCCACATTGATCACTCGGATGCACGAAAAGGGGGTGCTCCCGTCCAACCTCACTCAGAACGTCAAGATGATGAAGGCTGAACCCCGTGCAAAGGAACCGATCATAAATATGATGCTCTGGAGTGGCATGACCATTGGAGAAGATAAGCGAAACCAGCCAGAGATAGATGCATGGGTCCATAAGGTCCCCCCAAAACAGCCAGACTTTGATTTAGTACATGCGAAGAAAACCTTTATGGAAGCCAAGAAGAGCTTAGCAGAGGCTTCTACATAGGGGAGTACAGATCAATTCAGATCTAAGAAGAATACATCTGTGTTAACAACCTTCTTGGAAACATGCATGAAATTACTGAGGGATGCCAAAGAGGTAAGGGGGATGCAGGAATTGATAACTCAGTGTGCGGGAGCAGATGAACCCCAAATGATCTGAAAACTAGGAAAACATGCTTTGTGCACTGGGCAGGAAATGCCACTAACAGTCCAGATCGGGTACTATGAGATGGATCAGGTTGTTTTAGATTTGGGGTCTGAAGTAAATGTCTTACCAAAGCAGACTTGGGAATGCATGGGTAGACCTCCACTGCAATGGTTTCCGATTCAACTAATGATGGCTAACCAACAAAAGATTTTTCCTATGGGATATTTGTGTAGAGTTACAATAGACATTGATGGGGCCAACACCCAAAATGATTTTGAGGTTATCAAAATTTTGGTTGATAGTAACCCATATCCTGCACTCTTAGGGATAGATTGGGCGATAGATATGAATGGGGTCATTAATCTAAAAAAACGCAAGATTATCTTCGAAAATAAATCTCTCCACGTGGTGGCCCCATTGGACCCAACAGAAGGGGCACAATATACTGAGCCTATGTGCGACGTGGAAAGTGACGATGAGCTGGATTGTATACACCAAATTACTGCACAGGATTAGGATAGGGTCAATTTGACAACGAATGGTTGACTCTCATGTGACCGTGATAGTTATTGCACATCAGACTTAGATGAAGAGGTTGAACGATGGCAGAACTGGCTACATGAAGTAACCACACTCAATTTTAATTGGATGGTGATAGTGGCAGTAGAGGAACTTCCAAAGGACTTCACAAAAACACTCTGGTCAGCTGTTGCTCCTGCACAGAGGGTCACTCCAAAGATGAAAATGACAAGGAGCAAATGTTGAAGGAAGGTGCACGCACGGTCGGAAGAGCGAAACAAAGTACGTATTCCTTGCCAGCCGAAGCTACCAATATTTGAAGTGTGGGTATATACCTAGCTTGGAAGTAGTAGCCTAAAGCCCCCTCAGCAGACCAGCGCCAAGATTATTAGAGGTTCAAGGAAGTTGCAGATACCACGGGTATGCTAGGCCTGCAATAGACAACAGAAGGAAGCTAAAAAAAAATTGAATGGTCGCGGATCCTCCAAACAGGAGTTACGACCGAAGAAGCAAGGTACACTATGAAGCTGAGGGGCCCCGGAATGTGCCACACCATTGCTACTATGGCTGCGCTCGCACTCACAAAAGAGAATAAACCCTAGACTGATTACCCAACCGCCTTAGAAGTTCTCATAGCTTGGGATAGCAGGGATGAGCCAATCTCGCACCAATGGTGCGAACACCTAATAAACAGTGGAAACCACAGTCTCTGTACCTTGAGCAATTGAAAGAATGTGTGGGACTTTAAACTAGCCTGTGGAAAACTCGCGGGGAAAAGGAATCGTCACCAAGCACAACATTTCCCAAGTCCGCAGCTACGCTTAAAGTATAGCGCTACCGTGGGGAAAAATCAAAAGATAGCTATTAGCCACATGGGCCTTGACAGGCTAGTCCAATCACATTAGATAGGAGTGGGTGGTGGGACATTAAGGTGAAAGTTCTAGACGAGATACGCAGAGATTTGCTAACTTGAATTTTCAACAGGTGAAAACGATTTTTTCAAATCTCATAGTGTGTGGCCAGTGCTGCATTTTTGGCATTTTGACCTAACAACAAATAGTAAGTACGCGGCTATTGGATCCTACATGAGCACTATGACAAGAACCTGAGTGCAAGTCGTTGAAGAGACACAGTTCAACCAGGAAGAGCCCTCTCAAGTTCTTGAAGTTCCTAAATCCCCACGAACCTCACGGCCTAGGAAGAATAAGCAAAAGATGGGTCCCATCTGGGCCTCCCCAAGATTCAACAAGCATTTAGTAGGTGATGAAGGAAAAGCAGGGATTGATGAAATCGCTAAGGAGGAGGACGACTTGCAAGACTTGATCGATCAAATTGACGCATAGGTGGAGGACAAAGAACTTGCGTTCCAGTTCCTGTCATTACCCCAGTATCTTTCTCCATGGACTGGGATGACCAAGCCAACGAAGGACGTAGATGCTGCAAAAACTACGCTCCAGAGCCCACTCCTTCCAGATGATATAAGGTTTGAACGGTTACCCATGGGGCACGTTCCAAGCACTAAGTTCAAAGATTGGGACCTGGCAGATAGCAACAAGTTCCCAAAACTTGCCGAATGCAGCCTTTTGCCACAGAAATTGGTTACTAGGTGTTGAGAGGGCCGCACTGTTGAACCTCAAATGGATTCCCCACTACCACCACACGACCATCATCATATTCATCATTCGACAGCTGCTAGGTCTCATTCATGATGGATATCTCTGGTTGGAAGAACCAATCCCGATCATAGCTGACCTAATCCACCGGATTACACATCTACCATATAAAGGAAATAGCCCCACAGACATAGCCGGAACTAGTAGTGAGGGAGGCATCATCGAAATAGTCAAGGAAAGATACCATCTGATAAAAGGGAAGTAGGGGTATGTCATATCAAGCATCAATGACTACGCAGTACGAGTCACTACTCAGCTCCTAGCTGGGAAACTTATGAGAAAATGTCGCGCTGATGAAGTGCCCACCACTGTCATCGCATTGGCAGGACAGTGTGCCGAAGGGGTTCAGTTCAATTGGGCACAGTTCTTATGCGACGAGTTTATGACCAATTTTTGAGAAGCATAGGACAAAGGTAAGGACCTTTCATTATGCATGGTTTCTCTTATCACTCTTTTTGGTTACAGGGGATTTGCTGCTGGAGAGCCAGTTTCCCAGCATTGAGGATAGTCTACCTAAGGTAGTACGGTATATCTCACTTGGGGCTACAAAGGAGGTAGTAAGGGTTTCCGTGATCTAGGCATTTTGGACCTCCATGGAAGAAAATATATGGATGCGGATTGCTCGAAGATCACGCATGTCGCCCACGATCTACAACAACTTTCAAAGCACGATTGAGTTCAAGGCATATATGCATCACGTGTATATTCGCACGTGAAAGGACCTAGAGTGATCTTTCGTAACACTGCCGTTCCTTGCAATGGGTGATGCCATTTACGTAATATTAGTAGCATGGCCTTTGGAATGGCATGCCCCAGGTAAAACCATTCTCGATCGCATGAATGTTTAGCAGCAGAAGAAGGAACACCAACAGAAACTCATCCAACTGGAAGAAAAGGCACGATAAGACCACTAGGCTACTTTGCAGCAAGGAGCTACCATGTGCCCAATAGCAATGGAGAACTAGATGGATCAAGGAATGGATTTGAACCAGGACCCACAAGATGAAAAAGAGACACAAGACCACCTCAAGCGGTCCCACACCGAGGACTCATAAGCCACACGAAAAAAGTCCAAAACAGCAAAGGTGTTGGAAAAGGACTTCATGGAGAGCAGCCAACCCGTCAGCAATGTTACCACTAGTACATTGCTCGATCTAATCACTTCACAGAAGAATGTGTTGGGGGAGATCAAAGCACAATTAAAGGCCTTAAAAGTGCAACCCGCAGGATGGGTCCCTCGCGATCCCTCAGACGATACAGACATTGCTGCACATGAGGTCAACAGGCACAAACCACATATAATCTCGTTGCGAGCAGAGGTTATCCGAGCCACAACCACAGGCGACAAAGGCAGTTTGGAATTAAATCTAGCCACTATGTCTAGAGATGTACTATATCTACTGCAAGACAGAGTAACTCAGGAAGTTCGAGCAAGGGAAGGCCACGTGTTCCACATCTTGACAGAATAAAAGGAAAAGATCGAATAGATCACTCTCCAGCATGATGAATTGGCTGCCCAACACTGGGTGGTAGAACAAGCTGTGACAAAAGCATGTCTTACGATCCTTGAGTTAGCCATTCTCGGGGACCTCCCCCTAACTACCAGGATTCAGTACCTGGCAACTGGCTTTCGCACGGCCCAAGAAAAGGCTGCAAGACACCAGGTTGAGCTAATGTTATAGGTTTTCGAGCTCCATCTTAAGGCTCAACCACCCACACCTTTGGCTGAACGGGAATGACGCTGCAACGCAGTTGTAGCTAGACTAGAAACAATGGGTAGTGTTATTCATGACTGCTCAGGTCTACTCGGCCAGTCGCTCTGGATACTCACCACCCTCAAGGAATATCCAACCGTACAGTGAGTAGAAACTAAGGCATGTGAGGTGCAACAGGTTTATGACACTACCTGAGGCATTGTACAAATGGTCACTATCACACAGTGGTTGGCCAAGATGAAGGAGGTCCAGGCACTCAAGGCCTAGGTTGATGTAGTGTGACAACAGAAGGTTTCCCTTAAAGAACGTATGAAGCCCTAAATCAACGATGCATTTAGCATATCTACAGCCATTAAAGGTAAGCTCACACAAATGCAGGCCATTTGTGTGATGGAGCAAGCCGCTGCAAATGAGATGGATACGTCAACGGATTATGTGGAAAGGGTACAGAGATTCACATCTGAGTTTGTTGCAGACATAGGCAAGATGCAGAGGTTGCTGACCGACCTATGTGCAAAGATTCTCAGCCCAGCTGAGTGACTTAGGATGAGTCATGATGATTTTGTTGGGGGACTGTCGGATAGCGGAAGCCCTACCCAACGGGTATGGGGCACGAAGCCCACAATTTTTGGTAAGAGCAGGGTAAAGACTCCACGAGATGCACAGAGTGCGATGTGTAATAAGTCAAATTCAAAAGGGTAGTCCACCCAAAAATAATGTAAATAAATGTAAGTTGAGTCAGCCCACCTATGGATCACGGTACATGGAAAGGCATAAATAGAGCGAGGCTTTATGGGTAGAGTAGCTAAGTGATTGGTATAATTTTGAGATCTGAAATGTAATGGGTTTCCGAGAAGAGAATTCTGAGAGTGTCTATAAGTTCGTGTCAGGGGTTTGGGTAGAGGATAGAGGATTTGTAGTTGTGTGTGTAGAGGCCTAGAAGAGTCTGCAACTATGTGTGCTAACCCTTGTAGCTAAGTGCACAGGGTAGATTTGGATGTAAGGGTGACAATTGGAAAGAAAGATAAGTTTCTTTTGAATTTCGTGTTAATCCTAACCTATCGCAACTCTATTTTTTTTATGGTTAATGAAACTGTTTTGATCTGCACACATATGCTTATTGAGTACTTGTGAATCATTTGAATCTTAATATGTGACTTAAATGAAAGTAATAAATGTTTACTTAAAGACCCTTCTAAGTAGATCTAAGTTATAATACTTAATCAAATAGATTATATCTATAATCAAGTGCGGTAAGAAAAAAAGCTAAGATTATCCAGATATGTGTGGATCTAGTGTAGTGCGAGGCTGTAAGACGACGCTCAGACCTCTTAGACCACATATAGACATCCCAAGGGTGCGGAAACTTGGTTCCAGCACCCTCCCCTGCTACCTCGGGTGAGACCACAGTCCGCGCTTCGCGACCTATTGCCGAAGGGGTCGATAGCTGCGGGATTTGCTTAGCTAAATAATTCTTTTGAACCTAGGTCAGGCCCATATAAGCCAACAAGTTGCTTCATCCATAACATATATGTCATTTGGAGCTCGACTTGCTGTACCCACAATTTTACCATACCTGCCTTTCCTGATTTCACATTTTGTGGAGTTGAATAGCATTGTGTGTCCTTGATCACACATTTGTCCAACACTGAGAATATTGTGATTCATGTTTTCAACGAATAGAACATTCTTGGCTAGATCATATTTTCTTTCGAGACTAGCAATACCTGATCCTATAACATTCTAATATCCATCATTTCCAAAGGACACGGTTCCATCCTTCTTCTCTTTCAGAGATACACATTTCTTTCTATCTCCAGTCATATTCGTTGAGCAACCTCTATCAACATACCACACACAATTGTTGTTTTAAGCCTTGAGAGTGAGAGCACAATTATCAGTCTTCTTCTTCTTCCATGTTCGTTCGTTCATGGCTTCGAAGATTCTTCTGGAGGATTTTCAAGTCTGCAGTCTTTGTTTATGTGTCCAAAGTTTTGACATTTGTAACATTCAATATTATTTCTTAAATGCTCAAATCTATTGATGTTTCATTGAACCTTGGGAGGTTCATATTTGACATATATCATGGAATTGTATTGGTTCCTAGCGTACATGCAACATTCTACAACTTTATGACCAAATTTTCCAGATGAATAACAATAGCCATGAAAAATATATTGGTACCTGGATGGAAATCTTCGTCGGGGAATTTTCTTCCAAAGTTGTTCTGGAAAATCTTGTCCTATGAAGTCTACATGCATGTTAGATCTCATAAGTTAATTTTATTTTGTTTTATAAGGTCATGCTTCTTCGTCTTTGTAACTGAGGCTAGTTATGTCATTGTAAGATTGTTGATTCTTGATGAGTTATTCCAACACCTTGATCTGTTGGCATATTTTTGGACAATGTTTCCCTTCTTCACTTCCTTATGCAGTGAGACTACTTCGACTTCTAATGCTTCCCTTTCTTGGTTGCTTTCTTCCAACTTATTTTGAAGTGACTCTTCAATACATTTGTGTTCTTCAACTTCAATTTTGAGACCTTGAACTTGTTCTTCAAGAGTATTGGAATGGATCTTCTCAGCCTTGAGCTCTTTTATAAGCCTGGGTGCCTCCTTAGAAAATTATTCTGTGGACAACCCTTCTTCTTCGTTGTTTGATACCTCTTGTTTATCGTGCTTGGCCATAAACAATCTCTCATTGGCTTCTTCTTCACTATCACTATCTTCAATGGGTGATGAGCCATGTTCTTTAGAGAGAAAGTTCCTTTTGAATCTTTCTTCTTGCCTTGCTTGTTTAATTTATTGAAGCCTTTCTTTCCTTTTGAGTTTCCATCAATTCTGTTATGACATTTTACTGCGAAATGCCCAACCTCACCACAACCGAAACATATCAATGGAAGTTTACCTTTGAATTTTCCCTTACCAATTTTTAGTTTTCTTGTAAATTAAGCATATTCTCCATCTGAAAAACCTTCTTCATCATCTTCCTTTTCTTCACACTTGCAGGTGAAAGTCTTTTCCTTTGAAGGTTGTTAGTCATTATTGGTTTTCTTAGATGAAACAAATGCAGTTTCTAGATGTGAAGTACCCTATTCTTCATCAAGTCTCATTTCATATGCTATGAGAACTCCATGTAATTCCTCTTTGCTGAGTTTGGCCATCTTTGCATTATATTCTATGACTGATACCTTTGGGTTGAATATTCCTAGTAATGTTCTTAGAATATTTCTTATAATAGTCTTCTCGTCAACAGGCTCTCCTAATCCTTCCAAGGTGTTGGTTATTTCATCAACGTGTTGGAAGTATGTAGAAATGTTGTCATCTTCTTTCATTTTGAGTTGCTCAAATTTTGCTATGTAGATTTGAATCTTTGCTTCTTTGACATTTGAGCCACTTGCATATATATTCTCAAGCTTGTCCCATACATTTTTGGTGGTTTTACAACCCAACACCTTATGATAAGTAGATTCAATAAGTCCATTGATAATAATATTCTTTTGTTTTGCATCATTTACCAAATTCTTCTTACCTTGTTCATCCGTGGTCGGTGTAAAGCCATTTTCAACAGTGTTCCATACTTTGTAACCTTGCGCCAAGAGATAGACATCCATTCTTCCTTTCCAGAGTGCATAATTATTTTCATTGAATAGAGGTACACCATTCTTAGTATGCTCCATGATCTCCTTCCAGTTGTTAAACTGCAATTGAAGGAACCAAGCTTTGATACCAATTGTTGGAAATATTGGTTGGGGGGGGGGAATCAATATTCCTTTCAATTAGTATTATTATTAATCTTTTAGAGAATTAATTAATATTCAATTATTATCAGTGTTTGTACAACGATAGCAGTAAACAAAAGGAACACAAATGCATACATTTTTGAAGGTGGAAACCCCCTCCGGGACAAAAACCACCTGAAAAATTTTCTAATAATTCTTTAATCTTCAACTCCAATTGAAAATAAAGCTCCAACTTCCTAGAATATAGAAAATCATTCTTCTCTAGCTCCCACTAGATGGACGCTCCAATGCCCGAGATTCTTCAGTAGTCAACTAAATAGATGCCCCAACACCCAATGAGCTACAATTCACCCTAGCACCACCATACCACCCTGAAGTTTTAATAGGCTTGAACCTGTTGGTGACTTCATGCACCATCCTAGCACCACCCTACCACCCTATAGAAGAATAAAAGAAGAATGAACTCTCGTACGAGGGAAAATGGTCCACTTTACAATGATATAGAATGATGTAGAAGAAAAAGACACACTAGACCATAACCCCAACTATGACACAACCACCTAATGATGATCCTAGACCTCCCGACAATGTGTCTTCAACTCTTGGTAGATAGACACTTGTACAACTTTTACAATGATGCCTTTACAATGGCTATGTGTAATGACACTTTACAATGACTATATGGTGTGCTGCCCACTTGAAGACTTCATTTGGTGAACTTCTTGCTGCTGTTCTGCACCTTGATTGCTGCTCTTCTCATGCTACTCTTTCTCACTCTTCAAAACATTAGATTATTCATTGAGTATTCTCTTGATGAATATATAATACCTACAAAACGTCTTCAAGGAAATACCCATGACATGATAATAGTAAAACTTACCTCATCTTGTAGAGCATATGTCAGTGATAAACAGAAACAAAAGATTAGAATACAAAGAACCTAATGCAATTAAGAGATGAACATGCATATACATAAGATACTTATCTGGAGCTTACCTTTGTTGCATCATTTTGCTGCACCTACTCTTTGCCTCCCTATAAATTATGGTCCTTTGCACCCCTTAACAACACTTGATCTAGTTTCTTTCTTTCCTTCTAGGAGCACAATATTGAATCTGATGTATATATGGGATTTTAGATCCCCAATATGTGATATTAGGTCCTATAGTAGTCCTCTGAGTTTTCTTTCCAATGCCATAGGTCTGACTCAATTTGGATTCTTCAAAAAAAAGTTATGTCCAATCTCTCACAATGACCTAATTATGGACTAGTTCAGTAGAGAAAATTTTTATAGTGTGCCACGTGTCACTGTTTCCTCCTTCAACTCTAAAATTGATATAAATAAAAATAAAGTCCATGCACTATCTCCCAATTTTTACATAATTCCAATCCGCTTCTTAGAGAGAGTTATGACGATTTTCCCAAGGTCACCTCTTTCAGAAGAAATTCGGGAACCTACAAAAACCCTAACTTCCATAGATCACATCTCTGAAAATATAGCGAACCAAGATATGAAATTCTGTCACAACATTCATTGGGATTTAGGCTCAAATGGGTTTTAATTTTAGCGTCTAATACTTCACATAAATAACGTTATACCAAAAATTCCACGATCACTACTTTTGGAGGATATATGAGATTTATTTTTATAGAGTTGAGAGAAGCTTCTATAGAGAATGTTAGAGGGATTTTAGGAGCTTAAACAATTATTAATTATTGACCATTCAATCAATGATAAATTCCATGTCACAACCCCATGGGGTTTTATCCCACTAATTGGGGTTGCTAACTTCAATATTGAATAACTTACAAACCATGAGGAATTACGAGGAGAGCTATATACCGATAGAAAGATATTTTTTAGTAGAGTATTCATATAATGGTAATGAGATGAGAAACCATGAATGATGATGCCAAATGTGCATTGAATTTCAAGGTCATCCTTGGTGCTTCTTGGGTTCACATCAATGGCAAGCTTAGATCATCTTTAGATCAACAGAAACGCCTTGGGAGCTAGATAAAAGACTGAAGTGCGAGATTCGCGAAGCGAGTATGCATCTCACAGATAGTCAACACCGTGAATGGTTTATAGCCTTGCACCCACCCCACCTAAGGATTGGTTTATCACATCAAAAGATCAGAACTCAGGAAAAAGCTCTAGAAATCACGATGATATTGCATGAAACACCTATTCAGGATGCGTCTTTGGGAGTCCAACAAATTCACTCGCAGTTGCAAAACCTCTATTTTGAATTACAGAGCTTGGAAAAAGAAAAGGAGGCCAGGATAGAGGTGCCCGAAGAAGTCTGGTGCCTCAAGCGTAAGAGCCAGGGGCATGATAAGGATCATTTCCCTGTCTTCACGAGTTATATCTCATTGGGAGGGGGGGATGCCCCTGAGGCAGGAAGCTCTAGTAGGACCAAGTATGGGGCAAGTGCTATGGTGCGCTATTTTTCAGGTGGCTAGAAAATATGTAACAAATAACAATCATTTGCTACAAAAAGTGGTGCATAAACCACAGCAATTGTTCTGGGATTTCTGCAAATCGGTGGGCCATTATGAGAATCACTGCCGTAGCTATGAACTAATGATGGAGAGGACACCTACATATCGAATGCAAGTGGAAACTTGGCCTCTGGATAAGGGCGTTGGGGGAGTGCACGGAGGACATTAGGGCCGCAGATGAGGTCGAGGAGGAGGAGGACCTGGTAGAGGTTGTGGATAGGTCATTTTCTATAATTGCAGAACACCAGGGAAATACACACGAGAGTGTATGAGTCAAACATACCCATCATGTGAATATTGCACTTAGTTTGACCACATAATAGAAGAATTCTTTGTGTTGATAGCTAATATGTAGGAGAAGAAGGGGCAGCCTCAACATCCTACCCAGAACTTACAGATGATGAGGGCTGAGCCCCTTGAGGAAGATCCAAATGTGAATATCATGCTGTGAAGTGGAATAATGACTGTTGATGATAAAGGAAAACAACCTGAAGAAAGTAGGTGGGTCCGTAAGGCCCCAGAAAAGGAGGTTGGGTTTGATTTGGAGCACATGAAGGAAATGTTTATGGAAGTGAAGAGAAGCTTCGCTGAGACCTCTACCTCAATGCTGATGGTGTTGGACTTGTCAACATGTCAAGGGTATCTCCTCAGTAAGAAGTCCCAATTAGACCTTAGACCATTTGGTGTAGGAGTCCCAATAGTGGGTTGTAAGGTAATTCCTTGATCACTATATTGCATAGAGGCAAGTAAGAAAACTCTATCAGTACCAAGGATGTAACTGATGCAATGAGTCAAGGAATGACACTTAAAAAGGGGGATGAAGGTGAAGGTGAGTTCCAGGTTGAAAGGGATCAATCCCAACTCTGGTAAGGACACACCACACAAAGGACATGCACAACTTCCAATAGAGCAATCGACACGGATGCGGTAGTCCCAACATACAAGGTAATATAACATGAACAACACTCATGGATTAGTTTGAGATGAGCATGATGGTTGATATAACAAGGTTCAGAGAAAGGTCTGTTTGGTGTCAGGCAAAGTAGTCGACACAGATGGTGACAACATTAACAACATATGCAACACATTAACAACAAGATTCATATAATTGCATGTGAATTAGTTCATACACAAGTATGTACGTTAAACAACATATATTATTAAGGCAACAGGAGCAGTCCAACTACAATAACAACATATGCATGAAAATGTGATGGCTTTTATTATATAAAGAAGTGTAAGTCATAATCATACAATACACCATGTAAACCTTCTAGCTCTAATAGTAGGAGGTTACAGCCACATCCACCTACTCCTCCAAAGAGATGTACTAGCTCCGTGCAGTGGAGAAGCCAAGGCGCGTTACAATAATGTCCAGGCCTTCTTCAAGATAGTGTTAGTAGAAGCTTGGCTAACCAAAAGCCTACACAATGAATTATGAGGGAATATTTATAGCAAAGGGTGGGGTGACACTTGACATTCCCCTTTGTGATAGATCAACTACTCTCATGACTCTTCACCTACTCTATGACTGTTACATCCAACTGTTGACACTTGACTTACACTTGACCTGACTCAACATTAGAATGCACATGTACTCATGTGAGAAAACATGGCTTGAGAAAGCCTTGTAAGACATCATTGACACTTGGTCCACTGTGGTGAGACCAACTCTTTGACATCCTTGTGATGGTGAAGTTGGTGAGCTGATGCCAAGCTTGGTGACATCTTGTTGAAGTGAACTCTTTCCTTTGTTGCAACCGATGTATTGGTTCAACCCCTTCATCCAACTCGTCTGCTAACATGCACACGGTCTTCTTAGGTATGGTTGAATCGGGAACACACTTATGCATAGTGTTTGTGTTGATCTCCAAGTGTGTGTGTTGGTGGTCATGCCCATCAACTTTCTGAAGTGCATGTTCAGCCCCAATTAGACTTGTTTCTTGTCTTTGCCTTGGTGAGTGTGTTGAATGGGTTGGATTGCATGCATCCGCTCAACAAAATTCATGCTTTTGGATCCTTTGCATGTGATCAACAACACTTCTCACCATGTTTGCTTTGTGTCCACTGCTGGGATGGATCCTTAACTTGTACTGGCACATTTTCATCCGTGAGTGCATGTTGCGCCCACTGATGTTCCTATTCCTATTGCAACTCATTGGATAGTCTGTATTGCTTCATTTTATTCTTGAGTTTCTACTTCAACACATGAAACTCATTCTTTATTCCATATTCTACCTTTGCGTGATCTTCATGTCACGCCGCTACTTCATAGTCTAAGTCTCCAAAGTTACTTTCATGATCAGTGGATCTACTTGATATTGCAACTTTTCTCTGCCTCTATGTTGCCAACAACCTTCCTCTTGCATCCGCTGCGTTCGCTGCATTCAGTATGCTGCCTTCAGTTGCTATTCATGTTTCTATTCACTATGATGCTACTGCTTGATGTCCTAGTCCATGAACAACTTGATGTCTTCGTGAGTCGGTAAGCCCATGGACACTTGATCGACTGCATCCCCAAGCGTTCTCTGAACTATTTCTTCATCTCTGCTCTCTTGGAAACCATTGTACCTATACTACTAAGAGGTAGATGAACACCTGTGATACCTAGAGACATCGAAACACTCATAGCAAGAAATCTATCAATCAAAAATCAAAATGAACATGAGAACTGACCTACAACATACCTGGGTGAATGATAGTGAAGGTTGCACAATTTCAGCTAGGAGGTTGGGAGACCGACTTCCAAGACTGCACAAGGCACAGTCTGGGCTATTGGGAGACTAACTTACTTCTGGAACTGAAAAATGTATAATCCATTAGGGTAGTTGGCTACTGGGATTGTGGAATGTATGATTCTAGCTGGGAAAGACTGCTAGCCCAAGGATAGATTTATGCAATTTTTTGGTCCAAGCAACCAATGACCTCTAGAAATGTGCAATTCAATCTAGGAGGCTAGTGCTAGGCCATATTGCACAAATCTGGAGAGGAAGGTGATCCTTCCTTCTCTAGATTGCACATTGCAACCTTTGTGAAGGCAAAGACCAGGCCAAGGTTGGCCTAACTCACCGACGAGCAACTGAAAGAAAGTTAAGTCGATGAAATGCATGGTGACACTAAGTGATAGAAGAAGAGATAAATAGTGCATGCAAAACATGAATGGAATATTGAGCAAATAGATCAACATGAATGTGGGTGAGGTTGTTTGCTGGTTGGGCGAACGCCCGTGCAAAACAGTTTCATGCATGTGACAACAGCGAGATTACAACAAAAATTGAAATAGAGCTTGTACAAGCAAGAATATATGTAAACAACACCATACCTCCAAATAAATCAAGCAAATAGTCCTCATGCAAGTGAAAATCCAAAAAACGACAGAAATGCAGCATAAGGCATGGGAAGCAAGTTTACCCCAAAAAAGCTGAGCTGAAAGTCCCAACTACTCCTAGATGTGATGTGGGATGGCATAGCTACAAGGTTGATGTGAAGAATGAGCTATGCATCATTTTATTGATAAGTTTTGATGACATCGAGGTTATGGTGTACATGCTACAAATCTAGGGGAAGAAACACTTGGAGGGAGGTTTCTAAATGATCCTTGCATGTAACCTCCAACTAATAAACATAGATCCTTGAAACAAGGGGTTCCTTTGCATGCTACCTTGGGAGAAGCAGCCTATGCATGCAAGTCTGTTTTGCTCAGTCCTCGAGGGAATCGGTTAAGTCAGTTGCACATGCAAGCGACTGCTCGACTACTAGAGAAACATGCACATTTCTGATTGTTAGTTGGGCTAACTGCCCAAGGGGATTGCAAAATTGTTGGGCCCAGCAGCTGACTACTGCCCATATTTGCAAAAATCTTGGGCTAAACTTCTTGTTGATGGTAAAAATTGCACAATTCCTGTTGGGAGGGTTGGCTGATAAGATTGTGCAATCCAGGAGACCAATAGGATGTTAGAGGGAATTGCAAAATTCCTGGAGGGAACTGCGAGTTTCCCTCCAAAAATGCACAAATTTCATTGGGAAGTTGCTCAGCCTACAACTGGACCAAGTTTGGATGAGTAGCCTTGTGATCGATAGGTTGCCTTTGAGCAAGAAAGACACTAAAGCTTGAGAACTTGATGAAACAAGACAAGCTGATGTGAAGGTTGGTAGGGAGGCTCCAAAACAAGCTAAGGAAAAATTTTTGGAGGGTGGTTGTAGCCGCTACAACACTTGGCAACACATTGGTAGAACTCCATCTCTCTAAATGGACCTTGTTCATGAGAAGCAAGTCTAACACCTCTGAAAGTATTGTTTAGTTCTTATCTCATATTTGTTTCACACTAACTTGATTGTAAGATGTAACATTTGCCAAACTCTTGATCGATTGACACACATTACAACCCAAGGCAACATAGTTGTTTCGATTGGGGTTGAGGGGTATATAAATGCACAAGCAGTATAATTGTCAGAGTCTTAGTTTCATCTCTAGTGCTGCTCCACTGCCAATAGGTCTGGACAGTATGCTGGTGGAGTCATATAGGAATGCAAGCATGGCTCCACTACCAACGAGCCTAGTCAGTACGCAAACGAAGTTACTTCCGTCACCTCCCTACGCAGGAAGCCTTTCTCTTATTTTTCCTTATTCATTTTCACTTTGAATTTTTTGACTTTTCATTTTATTTTTATTTTTACTGTGCACAACACTTATTCATTTCAGAGGCGGAAGAGGGATCCCGACTTATTGAGAGCAAAGGAGGTTGTTCTAGTAGAGAAGTAGCTTATTATATCTTTGACATGCCTATTAAGGTTTCCCCCCTCACCTTACTCTACTTGACTGGGCTGACAAGGGTTAACCCAAAAACAATTGACTAGAGAAGGTGACACTAGTTAGTGCGCAAGCATTGTGTTAACACCAAGGTTCACTTCGAAGAGTACGTATTTTCCTTCGACGTATCATGGATTAAGAGTAACAAGCTCGTCATACAGAGGCAAGATGACAGATAACCAAGTAGTGATAGTTGTACAAACCCTCTTGTACTTTACCCATCTCGTTTCATGAGTCACACATGGTTTCATGCAAACTAACCCACGAACGAATGAAACAAAGAACAAATCAAAGCAAGAAAACAAACACACAAGAAAACAAAAAAGCAAACAAAGCATGAAAGTAAACAAGCATGCAAGGAAACAATTGAAAGCAAACACTACTCCTACTCCTACACTAACGGTGCATGGGCCTGATCACGTGAAGTGATACCTCCAATGCATCCACTAGCACATTGGTAGACCCATGTGATTGAAAATTTGTTCTGCAAGTAACCCAGTTGTGCAGACCAACATACAAGAAATATATGACAGTGAAGACAACCACACTTCATGTTTCAAAGTGCCCATAGGACAGAAGTGATTGCATGTGCATGATGGACAATCCATGGACTTATCATGGTGCTATGTGACACTACGCACAACTTTGAACCAAAAGCACACTCTTGACTGAGACATGCAAGAAAATGAAAGAAGCTAAGATAACTTGCGTCACACATGAGTTAATGCAATGTAAGACTCCTCCAATGCATGATAAATGGGATCGTGCAGTTTGAGTGGAGGAAGTGAGATCTGTGTGTGAGATGGATATTCAATGCATACATATGAGTGATGAGGTGCCTTGGGTGATTGAACAGTTTCATGAGACTAACCCCAAGAGAGCAAGGACCTAACATAACCATCAGATCGGGTTGAAGTGCCTCGATATTCTTGGGTGTCTCAACTTCATCATTAGGTAGGTCATCATAAAATGATGGCTTTGAAAGATCAATTGCAATAGATTCATGATCATGATAAAAAATGGAAAGAAATGGATCACTACCACCATGATGAGAAAAATCAATGAATTCTTTGGCATCCTCATGATTAGATGAATCAAATAGAGGGGTAGATGAAAACTGCACGAACTCATCCTTTGTCTTTCTAGAAAAGATAGATGAAGGATCAAGTGGATCTTTAATGAATAACTTATCCTCTCTATTTTTGAATGATGGACTAGCATCTGGTGATTCCTGCACGTGATCAACAATAGGTGCATCCATATATGAAGACACACATACATAATCAATGATGGAAGGCTCACCAAAGAATCTAGGAAGGAATGGAGGGGGCTCAGACGGAGGGGAGTCATCCTTCACCAAGTGTTGATGTTCAAGCTCCCACTCATACTCTTCATGAATAAAAAAACATGTTGGTCATGCAACACCAACTTCATTAGTGGGTTACTCCTCGTTCACAACAAGTGGAGAATCAGGAATGGATGAACAAAAGACAACAACATCTGGAGGAACACCTGGGTGCAAAGACATAGGTCGAAGAAAAGAATGCACATGGAAACTCGAAGGAATAACAACCAACTATATGTGAGAATGGAGTGGAGTGATGTTGGTAGGGTTTGAAGAATGAATAGATGTGCGAACATGATCCTCAACATCACTAGGTGATGGTGTAACTGTTGAATGAAAGGGAGGTAGACAGTCTGTTGAGACAATGCCTACTCTTGCATGGGATTGTGCATTTCCATCAATGAAGAATGTTGAGAGAGGTTTGACATCATGCTTTCTCTTGGGACGGGTAGATTTCTTAAGGCAGTACTCAAACCGGTCCCAGAGATAAGAGAACTTCATTTGGCTCTTCGGAGCTTGAAACTCTAAGTCACGGAATCGCTGCTAAAAATCAATAACAGATTCATGCGGAGCCCTCCGTTGTTGTAACAGTTTTTATTCAAGATGGTCCAGATCAAAATGATGGAATGTGTCTTCAATAAGATCATAGAAGTGTTGACATGAGTGCACGGTCTCAGCTGGTAGGCTAGGCACCCAACAAAATGGGGATTTTTGAAATGTGAATGCAAGTAGCAGACCAACCTATTCATCAGTAAAATCATTTTCCTCATAAATCATGGAAAGGAAGTTATGTTGGTGCTCAGGCCAAGCCACTTCGCCTTCACCATCGTAGATGTGAGTGGACAAGAGATTGAAAATCTTCCCTGAGATAGAGACATCTTCGTGATTCGAAAAATACCTCGAGGGAAGAAGAATGCAAGATTCCATGAAAGATATGTAAAGGTTCAAAACTGGATGAGAGGACGCTACTTGTCATCAGGCCCTCCTTCTGGCGCCAAAAATGTTGATGGTGATGGACCCACCAACATGTCAAGGGGATCTCCCTAGTAAGAAGTCCCAATTAGACCTTAGACCATTTGGTTTAGGAGTCCCAGCAGTGGGTCGTAAGGTAATTCCTTGACCGCGATGTTGCACAGAGGCAAGTAAGATAACTCTATCAGTAGCAAGGGTGTGACTGATGTAGTGAGTCAAGGAATCAGTATGAGAGGTTCTAACACTTCAAAAGGGGGAGGAAGGTGAAGGTGAGTTCCAGGTTGAAAGAGATCAGCCCCAACTCTGCTAGGAACACACCACACAAAGGACATGCACAACTTCTGACAGAGCAGTCGACACGGATGCGATAGTCCCAACATACAAGGTAAGATAACCCGAACAACACTCATGGATCAGTCCGAGACGAGTGTGATGGTTGATATAACAAGGTTTAGAGAAAGGTCTATCTGGTGTATGGCAAAGCAGTTGACATGAAGGGTGATAGCATTAACAACATATGCAACACATTAACAACAAGATTCATATAATTGCATGTGAATTAGTTCATACACAAGTACGTAAGTTAAACAACATATATCATTAAGGCAACTGGAGAAATCCAACTACAATAAAAACATATGCATGAAAATGTGTTGGATGTTATTATATAAAGAAGTGTAAGTTACAATCATACAATACACCATGTAAACCTGCTAGACCTATCAGTAGAACACTACAACCACATTTGCCTGCTCCTCCAAATATATGTACTAGCTCCGCACAGTGGAGAAGCCAAGGCGCGTTATAGACTATCCAAGCCTTCTTCAAGATAGTCTTAGTAGAAGCTTGGTTGACCAAAAGCCTATACAATGAGTTATGAGGGACTGTTTCTAGCAAAGGGTGGGGTGACCCTTGACATTCCCCTTTGTGATAGTTCAACTACCCTCATGACTCTTCACCTACTCTATGAGTGTTACATCCAATTGTTGACACTCGACTTACACTTGACCTGAATCAACATTACAATGCACATGTACTCATGTGAGACAACATGGCTTGAGCAAGCCTTGTAAGACATCAATGACACTCGGTTCGCTATGGCAAGACCAACTCTTTGCCATGATTGTGATGGTGAAGCTGGTGAGCTGATGCTAAGCTTGGTCATCCATGACGGTGTGCATGCACCTCATGGTGACATCTTGTTGAAGTGAATTCTTGCTTCCATTGCAACCGGTGCATTGGTTTGACCCCTTCATCCAACTTGTCTGCTAACATGCGCATGGTCTTCTTGGGTACCATTGAACCAAAAACACACTAATGCGTAGTGGTCGTGCTAATCTTCAAGTGTGTGTTGGTGGTCATGTGCATCAACTTGCCGAAGTGCATGTTCAACCCCAATTGGACTTGTTTCTTGTCTTCGCCTTGGTGAGTGTGTTGAATGCGTTGGATTATATGCATGCACTCAATGACATGCATGCTGCTGGATCCTTTGCATGTGATCAACAACACTTCTCACCATGTTCACTCTATGTCCACTACTGGGATGGATCCTTAACTTATACAGGCGCAGTTTCATCTGTGAGTGCATGTTGCACCCATTGTTGTTCCTTTTCCTACTGCAAGTCATTGGACAGTCTGTGCAGCTTCATGTTCTTCCTAAGTTGCTACTTCAGCACATGCAACTCCTTTATTCCATCTTCTGCCTTCATGTGATCTTCATGTCGTGTCGTTACTTCATAGTTTGAGTCTCCAAAGTTGCTTTCATTATCAGTCGATCTACTTGATCTTGCAACTTTGCTCTGTCTCTATGTTGTACAACCTTCCTTTTGCATCTACTACATTTGTTGGATTCGGTATGCTGCCTTCAACTACTTTTAATGATGTTGCTCACTGTGATGTTGCTGCTTTATGTCCTTGTCCATGAACAACTTGATTTATTCATGAGTAGGTAAGCCCATGGATACTTGATCGACTACATCCCCAAACATGCTGTGAACGGTGCCTTCGTCTCTGCTCTCTTGGAAACCATTGTACCTGTACTGCTGAGAGGCAGATGAATAGTTGTGATACCTGGAGACATGGAAACACTCATAGCAAGAAATATGTCAGTCGAAAACCAAAATGAACATGAGAACTAACTCGCAACATACTTGGGTGAATGATCGTGAAGGTTGCGGAATTTCGGCCGAGAGGTCGGGAGATTGACTACCAAGACTGCACAAGGCATAGTCCAAGCTGTTGGGAGACTAATTGACTGCTGAAATTGCAAAATGCACAATCTAGTTGGGTAGTTAGCTATTGGGATTGTGGAACGTGTGATTCCATCTTGGAAAGACTGTTGTCCCAAGGACAAATTTGCGTAAATATTTGGGCCAAGTAGCCATTGACCTCCAGAAATATGAAATTTATTCCAAGAGGCCAGTGCTAGGATAGATTGCATGAATATGGAGAGGAAGGTGAGCCTTCCATCTCCAGATTGCATAATGCAGCCTTAGTGAAGGAAGAGATTGGGCCAAGTTTGGCCTGACTCACTAATGGGTAATTGAAATCAAGTTAAGTCGATGAAATTCACAGTGACACTAAGTGATAGCAGAAGTGATAAATAGTGCATGCAAAACATGAATGGAAGATTGAGCAAATAAATCAACATGCATGTGGGTGAGGTTGTTCACTGGTTGGGCGAACATCTGTGCAAAATAGTTTCATGCATGCGACAATAATGAGATAACAATGAAAATTGAAACAGAGCTAGGACAAGCTAGAATATATGTAAACAACAACAAGTGTTTAAAGAAATCAAGAAAATGGTACTCATGCAAGCGAAAATCCAAAAAGTGATAGAAATGCAGCACAAGGCATGGGAAGCAAGCTTACCCCAAAATAGCTTAGCCAAAAGTGCCAACTACTCCTAGATGTGATGTGGGATGTTTGAGCTACAAGGTTGATGTGAGGAATGAGCTCTGTAGCATCTAATTGATAATTTTTGATAACATCGAGATTATGACGCACAAGCCACAAATATAGGGGAAGTGACAGTTGGAGGAAGGTTTCTAAATTCTCCTTGCTTGTAACCTCCAACTGATAGAAATAGATCCATGAAACAAGGGATTCCTTTGCATGCTACCTTGGGAGAAGCAACCTATGCATGCAAGGCGTTTTCGCTCGGCCTCAAAGGGAACCAGTCAACTCAGCTACACATGCAAGTGATTGCTCGATTCCTGGAGAAAAATGCACATTTTTGACTCTGAGCTGGGTTGAATGCCCAAGGGGATTGCACAAATTCTGGGCCTAGAAGTTGACTGCTGCCCAGATTTGTGCAAATCTTGGGCTAAACTTCCTATTGATGGGAAAAATTATGCAATTCCTACTGGGAGGGTTGGCTTGTAAGATTGCACAATCCAGGAGACCAACAAGCTGTCAGAAAGAATTGTGTAATTCCTGGAGGGAATTGTTGGTTTCCCTCTTGAAATGTGAAAATTTAATTGGGAAGCTACTCAACCTACAGTTGGACCAAGTCTAAATGAGTAGCCTATGAAAGGAAATATCAAACTATGATCGACAGGTTGCCTTTGAGAAAGAAAGACATTGAAGCTTGAGGACTTGACGAAGCAAGGCAAGATGCTATGAAGGTTGGTGGGGAGGCTCCAAAATAGGCTAAGGAAAATTTTTTAGAGGGTGGTTGTAGCCACTACAACACTCAGGAAGTCAGGATAAACTGCCAGCAATCGGCATGCCTACAGAGGTTGACCCCTTTGTGCTTACCACCTTCTTGGAGACTTGTATGAAACTACTGTGTGATAACAAGGCTATGTAAGGGCTACAAGAATTGATAAGAAAGTGTGTTGGGAAGGAAAATGCTCCTGAAGGACACCACGTAGTCAAAAATATTGGAAAACATAACACAAGGATAGGGCGCGAGATGAAGCTCACCACACAAATAGGAGACTATGAGATGGACTAGGTTATTTTGGATTTTGGATATGATGCGAACATTTTGCCTAAAAAGACATGGGAGAGAATGGGGATATCTACACTGTAGTGGTCTTCGATTCAGTTGAGGATGGCGAACCAGCAGAAGATGATCCCTATGGGACAATTGCTTGGAGTGACCATAGATATAGAAGGTGCGAGCGTGATCGCTGTTTCAGAAGTGATAGAGATTGATGATGACAACAATCCATTCCCCATGCTCCTTGGTATTGATTGGGCTATTGACATGAATGGATTCATCAATTTGAAGAAGCAGACAATGTTGTTTGAAAGGAAATCACTCCATGTTGTAGTACCTGTTATCAATCAGGTTGTTCCCTTTGACTCCCAGGGGAATATGGCCGAGGTAACCACAAACCAATCTTTGGACTGCAGGTCCTAGCTTACCAGCAGCCAGAGAGGGCTCTCTCTTTAGGATTTAACTTTGTTTAAGGGATGATTTTAGGCTAGATATGATGCCCATGTGTTTTGACTTTATTGATGGGATGATTGATCTATTCAAGCAGAGTTGGCATGCAAAGTGTAAGAAGTTCAAACCATTGGGCATGGAGTCATGACTGTGAACTGAAGGGTGTGCCTTCTTTGGAAAAATAAGGGAATATGGAGTAGGATAGCTACACATGACACAATGATTTATGCTGGAACAAGGATGAAATGGAGGTCAGGGAATGAGAGGCAATTAAGGATCTCTCACCCAGCCAAAGAGGGAAAGTGGATGAAAGCTGTATGGGGCAATGAAGAGTTCCCAGACAACATTCATATAATGAAGGGAATAGCTTAAACATGCGCAATTAAGAATGCATATTCATCACTGATTCAGAGGAAAACATGGAAAGTTACAAGAATTGAGCACAGAGGGCATGAAAAGCAATTCTGGTCTATTCTTTTTTCCTGCAACTTAGATTATGATATATATTTGGTACAACTATGTATAAACTGATAAACGAAGGGAGGAAAAACTTATTGAACCATGAGAAAGCACGAGAATTCCATACCAATTTCTTTAGCCACTAAAAGCACAACCAGCCAGTTGAGATGCAAGCATTCCAACAATCGTTGATTACGGAAATTCTTAATATTTATAGTGCAGCTCTCAAAATGAGAGATGAACCAAACAACCCACCAACCCCTATTACATTGTTCAGGGCTGTATTTATAGGTAAAATATCTACAACAAAGATCTGCTAGAAAATATTTTTAGGAAATAAATGCTGTTAACCTAACTTGTCTTATAAGTAATGAAAATATCTATCTAATGCTGCGCTGGGGGGAGCTGTTTCAAAAATGAGGCTATCTGTCTTTTGCTGTTATGCGCTGGCCATTCATCATGACTGTGCATTGGTCTCTGTTCCACTGCTCTTGAGTGGCTTTACTGTGCATTAACTGTGGTCTAAGAGCCTTAAATGGCTTCACCGCTTTCTTATGGTCGATTTGATACTCTTTGCCACTTCACTGATACTCTTTAATTGAATCTGGGCTTCTTCTTTTCTCTGATACGCTAAAAACTGTTAAATCGCCCCTTTTCTTCCCTTTCGAGGCAAAAATAACTGATGAAAATAAAGATTCCCCATTTTGGCCTATTTCCCGTAAGTGCTAATCGTGCATCAAAAACTGCCTCAGAATTTGATTCCTACCTCCGAAGCATCGATTTCGCAATTGCATGCTTTCCTTTCGGCGGATGACGTCAGCGGTATGCCGGGTGATGTTAGCGGTACAGTGGGTGACGTCAGCAGTGGGACCCAGTACGGATGATGACGTCAGCAGGGTGACGTGGTAGGGTGACGTGGTGCTTACGTCACGCAAGGGGGGAAGCGGTATGCGGTTTTAGGCGCACCGCCTTTGGGCATGGGTGGTTTCAGAGGATGGGGCTCTGCCACAGCCGAGAGGGCGACGCGTGGTGGGAGTACGATGGGAAAACCGCCCATCTCCCGGACGCTAACCCCCGGCACATCAGGGCAGGAAAAGGCCCGTCCACTGTAGATCTTAGGGCGCGCCAGATCTAATGGCCGACGGGACAGGTAAGACGATGGAAGGTTAGGGACAGTTCCCACGCGCTGTTTTAACATTTGTTTATTTATACGACGGGGGTAAACATTAGAAATGTGGGTTTTTATGAAGGGAAAAGGGTAACATAAAAGATTGGAGGGAGGTTTTATGCCATGGGAGAAGTCCAAAGGCATTAAAAGGCAATTTTTGAGACAAAAGGAGGGTTCTTACTGAGTTTCAGGCAAACTTAGTAATTCCCAAGGGATACTTTATGGTTATTTTTCAACCACGGGGGGGGGGGATAAGTATATAGGGGAGTTGTTTAACATAGTTTTAGTAGGGGAAGGGGAGATAGATAGGGAGTTACATAATAGAGTTAGCAATTAATATGACTTGGTGAAATGGAAATGTAAGGGAAATGATGCTAAGCTCAAGATATAGAACTTAGACATGTGATTTGAATGAGATATGGAGAAATGATTTTACACAAGAAATGTGGCTTCTTTTCATTGAGGAAAGTCAAAACTTGACCTGATATTTCACACAAATGAATTGAAAGAAAGACTTGTTGGGCAGATCCCAAGGTCCTTGGGGGGATGTTAGTAAATGATTTATGAGGGGATGAAGGGGAAGTTAGTCATGCTTCCACTGTTGTACCATTAAGTCACTGTCCGATGCCAATGCCATAAATGATATGAGTCCTTCTTGACAAGACCATAAGTGATTACCAATCTGCTCCTGTAACCTCAAACTACCTACCTAGCCTAATACGCCTAACATTTTTTCTTCTTTTGGTTTGGGTGTACTTGAACTTACAAACCCAACTTTACAACTTTTCTTTTCTACCGTCCTCCTATCTACATCGATACTTATTTCATCCAGGGGCTCAGATTAGACTATTGAGCACCCTTGCTTCTCTACCTTTCTAAGAATCTGCGCAGATTAAGTTGTTTGGGCAGACAATGATTCTCTATATTTTACAACAGGAAATTGAAACCTAGGGAGACCAAGATTAAGCTGTTTGGACCTCCCTTTAACTGAAAATTCTTCAAAAATGGAATAACTCCTCAAAATTGGAATACATAAGAGGCACTTAGGTTGGTAGACTCTCATGGACACTTCTTTGGCCTGAGTATCAAATATGGAACATTGCAGCCTGCGGAGCATGACATATTTGGCATGTAAAAATGTCAATAATGAAAAATGAATACCTGCTATGAGCAGGAGGCTAACAGTGCCATTGGACCTTGCAGAAGGATCGTGCTATACTGAACCGGTCTGTGACTATGAGGAAACTGATGATGATTTGGATCAAATCTACAAAATTACAGTGCGAGACCAAGATTGGGTTAATCCAACAGATTATGGGAAGATTGCATGGGACCGCGAAATCTCCTCTACCTCATAATCAGATGAAGAATTGGAGCATTAGCAGAATAGGTTGCATGAAGTATCTACGCTGCGCTGCAATATGATGTCTAAATCACTGAATCGTGTGTCATCAGAGGTAAGAAATTTACCTTATTACGATGTTTTAACAGATGTAGATAAGTTTTTGGATGCTTTTGAAAGAGAAATCCCATAGGGTCATTGTTTTCAGGTGCTGGATTTGGCACTACGTGCTACGCCCGCTCGATGGTGGGGTATGCACAAGGATAGCTTTAATGAATGACACAATTACAGGAGGATGATGAAGATGCGATTTGGTCATCCTAAAGTGTGGTTAACTAAGAAATATGATGGGAGGAATGATCTGTGTGATAATTTAGCAAAGTGGACTAAAGTCTATGGAACAGAGATGCATCCAAAGTGGGTGCACTTATTCTGTCACACTCTGGATATAATCCCTATGAATTGGTACCTAGAAATAGAACTCTGCCATGACATTATAGAGTGGGATATATTAAGGGAAGGATTTTTGATGACCTTCAATTTTGAATATGGATTTGAAAACTTTGATGAGGTACTGCAGGAGGTTAAGGCAACGATCTTAAGAATTCTGCAGGATATTTTGGAATTGGTTCAACCAGATTGGAGCACCCAGCTACGCCATGCACTGGAATGCTATAATGTGACTCCTAAAGGGGAGGATGAGGATCCAAGAGATATCAATATCCCAGAAATGGAAGCTCACTGCGAGGTCGAAGGTCCACAGATAGAGAACCTGAATATCACCACACCGTTGAAAACTAGGTAAGTAAATATTGGTATTGAAGAAGAACCAAAATTTGGGAAGATCAGAGATTATTGGGATGATGCCACAGTGGATAAAGTTGCTGAGTTACTTTGCGAATACCAGGATATTTTTCCTCCAAAATTTTCGGACTTGAAACGCTTCATAGGCAATTTGGGTGTGATGAAAATAACTTTGAAACTGGAAGCCCATTAAGTAGAGGCCATATTGCCTTAATCCCAAATATAAGTAAAGGGTCTGCTTGGAATTGGACAAGATGCTTGAAGTGGGCATTATCAAACCAATGAAGGAATCTGATTGGGTGAGTCAAATGGTAGTTTAGGAAAAGAAGTAGAAGGGAGAGATAAGGATTTGCGTAGATCTAAGAAAGCTTAACGACGCCTACATCCATGATCCTTTCCCAACGTTGTTTACTGATGAGGTTCTGGAAAATGTTGGAGGGAAGGAGGCCTACTCATTCACTGATGGGTTCTCTAGGTACGATCAAATTAAGATCGCATCGGAAGACATGAGCAAAACAACCTTCTTGACAAAATGGGGGTGTTTTTAGTACACAGTGATGTCATTCGGACTCAAGAATGCGCCGACGATATTCTCTCATGTAGTCATCATGACGTTCAAAGAGTTTATTCACAAATTCTTGGAGGAATATTTGGATGACTGGATGGTGTTTGGGTTAGTAAAGCGCCATGCAACCAGTCTACGCTTAATGTTGGATACATGTTAAAGATATCAGATTGCGCTGAACTTGAAGAAGTGCTTATTCTGTGTCCCCTTTGGCATTTTCCTAGGTCATGTGGTATGCAAGCAAGGATTAATGGTGGATCCTGCGAAGATCACGGTAATAGTCAATTTGGAGGCCGCAAGGAGTTTCAAACAGCTGCATGCAATGTTGGGCCATACTAGGTATTATCAAAAGTTCATTAAGGCTTATGCTTATATTACTGCGCCTATGGAAAAGCCATTAAAGAAGGATGCTACTTTCTATTGGGATGAAGAATGTCAACGCAATCTGGATGTATTGAAAGAAAATATGGTCACTGCGCTGATCTTGGTCTTCCCAGATTGAAAGAAGGAATTCCATGTGCACGTTGATGCCTCGTGTACTGTGTTGGGAGCAGCAATAACAGAGGCTGGAAAAGGAGAGATGGATCACCCTATAGCTTTTGTGAGTAGGAAATTATCAAAGGTTGAGAAGAACTAATCAACAACAAAGCATGAGGGATTGGCTATGTTATATGCAATCCAAAAATTTAGACACTATTTGTTGGGAAGACACTTCAAGATGTACACAAACCACTCCACCTTAAAGTACCTAGTCAATAAGCTTGTGGTGGAGGGGAAGGTATGCAGATGGTTGCTACTATTTCAAGAATATGACTTTGAGGTAATTGTGAAGCGAGGAAGGTTGAATGCAGGACCTGACCATTTGTCACAAATTGAAACGGGGGAGGAGCCTACTAACTTGGAGTAAGGGTTGTTTGACGTGCAACTTTTCACAGTGCGTGTAACGAATAATAATTTTTCAGATATTATCCACTTTTTGACTATAGGGATGACCCATAAAGGATGCACCTACCAATAGAAGAAAGAATTAGTAGTGCACGCGGCATATTTCTCGGTAATTGCAGGACATTTATACAAGATGGGATCGGATGAGATAGTTCAATGTATATGCCCGATTTTGAACGAAATAACATCCTCGCTAAAGCTCATGGAGGAGCTACAGGAAGACATTCTTCAGGAAAAGAAATAGCATAGAATATTTTGTGCACAGGTTTGTGGTGACCTACGTTATATAAGGATACTAAAGAATATTGTGGGGTGTGTTATGCATGTCAAAGAATGGGTAGGCCATCATGAATGGATGAGCTACCTTTGAACCCTCAGGTGTCATTGCATCCATTTGAGAAATTGGCAATCGACTTTGTAGGGTCGATTCAGCCCCCAGGCAAGAAAATAGGTGCATTCTATATCATCACCGTGACAGAGTATCTGACTAGATGGGCGGATTCATACCCTGTGAAGGATTGTACAGGGGCCACAACAGCTAAGCTCTTGTTTGATTACATTTTAACCAGATTCGGCTGCCCAAAAGTGTTGATGAGTGATCGCGGTATGCACTTCCTCAATGAAACGATCAACGTGCTGATAGAAGCGTTTCAGGTGTATCATCAAAAGAGTACGCCATACATCCTTAGGGTAATGGAAAAGTGGAGGCCTTCAATAAGATATTAGAGAATGTCCTGACAAATATTTTCAATGCATAGTGGAATGTTTGGGACGTGCGTGTACCAACAGTCTTATGGGTGTACATGACTACTTGTAAAAAACTAATAGGTCATACACCTTTTCGGTTGATATATGGCATAGAAGTTGTGATGCATATGTAATATATCATGTCTAATCTACACATAACATCTTTCATAGGGATGGCAGACTGCGGAGACTTGGAAGAATGGCTCGTGCAGTTGATGGAACTCGAAGAGGACAAATTCTTGGTTGGATTTCATTAGCAAGTACAAAAGGAATGTGAAAAAGAATGGCACGATCGGTACATCAAGTTGCACACATTCAAGGTAAATGATTTGGTATTATTATACGATAATAATTTTGATAAGTTTCTAGGGAAGTTTCAGATGCATTGGTTGGGGCCATATGTCATCAAAGAAATCACAGATGGGGGTGTGGTTCAGCTCACAAAGTTGAACAAAGAACCTTTCCTGGGAAGGGTTAATGGGAGCTGATTGAAGTTGCATGCAGGAGATTTGGCTCAATGACTGTATGGCGGCTGAACAATCTTAGTGATCCAAGCAGTTGTAAGGGAGTGCAAGACTATAAACTACGCTGCCCGATTTTGGGGACTCCACAAGAGGGGGGCTATGCGAAACAGGGTGATGTCAACGTATTAGAAGCCATGCTAATGGAGCTGCACTATGGAGGGAGATACCATGTAGCACAACTAGAAAATGATCATTAGAGTCACTGTTCATGATTTGATAGTTGCTGGCCATGGTTGCAGAGGCATGCAAGATAGTGCCTGAGTTGTACATACCTGAGGCAACATCGGTCGAGACTAAGATCCGGAGGCTAGATGCGGGAATTCGTGAGGTGAAGGCAGAGGTGGCAAGTGTTCAAATTCAAGTCAACATGAAAATCACAGAACTGGAACTTAAGTCACAACCTTCAACTTTTCCCAAAGTCAGGGAACAACACAACGCTATTGTTAAAGAAGGGATAACTATTGTAGTTGTCGTGGTTGCTGACTGTACAAATTTGTTTGAATAAGCCATGCAAGTGGTGAAGAATTTGTAGGAAGATCCCACCTTGCATATATTAAGTATAGAGATCCATGAGTTCCAACAATAGCACAATGAATAAAGGGTGACGATGCACTCCATTGCTACAACACAATGCCTCGCCAAGTTGGAGGAGGAAAAGAAGCTCCTTGCACAAGTGGAAGAAGCGCAAAAAAAGGAGGTAGTGCTTAAAGAATGGTTGGGTCCTTGGTTGGAAGAAGCCTACATCCAGGAAAATCTAAAAAATGTGCAACTCACACGACAGAAGATCAAGTGAGTCGGCAAAGGACCAGCTACAGAGAAGCTGGTCGAACAAGTGAAGCAAGTAGCCACGCAGAGTGTTATTGAAGTAGTAGTTGTGCAGGTGGAGTTGGGGGATTTTCACAACAAGATCACTGCACCATCCAAGTGACTTGAGGGTGAGTCATGACCTTTGTGTTGGGGGCCTGTTGGGATGGGGTCCCCTTGGTCAGTTTTGGGGCAAAAGCCCAAGTTTTGATGTAAAAAGATGTAAATTCTCCGCAAATTGTGGATGCAGAGCAATGAGTTAGTTAAGTGTCAAAAATGATTTTTACCCTCATTCATGTAAAATTGAGTTTGTTTTTGAAGATCTACCCATGGTACGTCGACCATGGGATTGTATAAATAGGTGTGTCTTAGAGAGTCTAAGACAAGATAGATAGAGATAGAAGTTTTTGGTCTATGGGTATGATGGAAGGAGTCTAGAGAGTTAGCATAGGAAAGTAAGAGGAAAGGCTTTGTAACTGAGTGCACATAGGCCTAGAGTAGTGTCCGCAGCTGAGTACATGGACCCTTGCTGGTGAGTGCGCATGGAAGTATTGAGTCTGTAAATCTATACTAAAGATCAATAAAGAATATTGTTGTAGAAATTTCTGTGTTTTATATCTTTACTTATGTTATGTATGATTGTGATATATGCTGTGATGAAATGATGCCTTTATAAAATAATGATGTATTGATGCACAAATTTACTTGATCCATCTTATTATTTGAACACAATTAATGTTAAGTGATTATGCAAAGATCATAACACTTTTTGTTAAAGTTGTCAAACACTTAGGTAGATCTGAGTAAATACTGACTTAAGGGTAATCTATGGTGCACGTAATTAGTTAATTTTCCTTTTCAGGGTCTGCAAAAACTAGTCGTAGTCCTTCGCGGAGGTTTGGAGGCCGATTGAGGGAAGATACAACACTAAGCCTTAAGGGCTTAGAGATCTGAGAAAAGGTAGATCTAGGTCATAAAAAGACATCACAATGATCTCTCAATCTGGAAAATTGGTTCCAACATCCCCCCATACTACTTCGGGTCAGACTTCAGTCTGCACTACATGGATTAATGCTGAAAGGGCCAATAGTGAGGGATTTGTTTGGCGCAACTAACTTTGAACCTGGGTCAGGAACCCCCTAAGCCAACAACTTGGTGATTGCATTTTCCCACTGCGCAGTCCTGGAAGGATAGGGAGGCTAGGTGATTGTGTAATTATGCATTTTAGGAGCTCATGGGCTAGGCTTGAGGACTGATACTGCAAAGTTCAAGCTTCGCTAGAGGGAAGGATTTCGCAATTTTAGAGCTCAGAGGTTGGGCTTGAGCATTGAGACTACACAATGTGCTGTTTTGGGAGGCAGGAACTACACATTATGTAGTGAAAAGGCATGGTTATTGCTTGAGGGTTGAGACTACGGAATGCGCATTCCAAGAAGGTTGGGTGAGGCTAGTTTGCATGGTCGAGAATTTTTCCAGATTTGACTAAGTGTGGGATCAATGAAGTTGATGTGAACAATAACAAGGCTTGATTGTGATTACACAATTATAATAGTTGATGACACAACATAGATCACCTAGAACACATGAACAACATACTCCACCAATGTGACAACTTTAGGATGACTTATGCTAAGTGAAACACCAAAAATACACTTTGCACTAATTGTGTGACACTTGTGCGATAGTGCTTGAAACTTTGGAAATGTTTGTGACACATGTTTACATGGTAATAAAAACTCATTTACGCAAAGATTGCCCTCGAAACCACCAAAACTAGCTTTTGTACAATGTGTGACACTTGAATTGCGAAAATATGACATTTTGATTTTCTTGTAAACGGGACCAAAACAATTAGAGAAAACACATGAAATAAGTCTTAATTCTTGTGATGATTGTATTCAAGGTCATAGTAGGCTCTGAAATTTGGGTATAGGCCAAAAAATTGGAGGATGTTGTAGCATCAACAACACTAGTATAATGAGAATCAAGAGCATTTGAAGGGGTTGTTGGTGTAGTAGATTCATCGAGTAGATTATGATATAAGGAGATTTGAGTCGTGGATGAATGAGAATACAGAGAATCCCTTGAAGAAACATCACTTTCAACCAAATTTGATTCAAGGTTTTGATTTTGCATCAATAGATCAATGTCCATATTATGCTTCATGGGGTTGAGTGCACATTCAATATTATCTGAGATAGGGCCTCAATCATTGCAAGTAGGTGAAGGTGGGAGCATATTATAAGAATATTCATGAATATATTCTGAAATATGTTTAGTGGGATAAAGTTGGATCTGATCAAGAGGTAGTTTACCAATTTTATTTTCAAGTTGTCCTACTATTGAGAAATTAATAACAATTTGTATCGCAAGAAAATCATACTCATTTGCATGCAAAATCCCCTCAATACTAAATTATTGATAACAATGATTTGATGGTCAGGACAAGAGATCATTTCATTGGGTAATGAAGCTGAATGAGGATGATGAAACTCATAGGTGATAACTTCCTCCCCTGAGGTTTGAGGTTTTCCTTGACTCACAAAATTTCTTAATAATAAAATTAGGGATAAGATATAGCTGATTTGTGACTTGCAGGTTACCAATGATGGATGGTTGATTATTAATATTCATTTTAGATTCAAATTGTTATAGATATAAGTGAACCAAATGCCAAGTTTTTTCATCTAAATAAATCCAATCCACATCTCTCTCAATAAATTGATAACAAAAATGGACAAATCTACTAGCAAAATATTCTAGTGATTCTCTTGATGGTGCTAGACCTGCCAACATTCAGGGGATCATCTTGGTATGAAGTCCCAACTAGACCTCATCCCGTTTGGTGTGGGATTCCCATCCAGTATGATGGCCTAGCTGCCATTGTCTTAAGGATTTGCCTCAATTCTTGATTTTCAGCACAAGAGAGTGGTCTTCTTTGCCTTCGAGAAGTGGGGTTCGCGTGCCTTGTGAATGCTAGTGTACTTGTGTCAATGGTTCTTTCACTTAAGGGGATAGGGTGAGAGTGAGTCCCAAGTTGGTTGGGATGAAGTCCCAAATCAGCTAAGAACACACAACATAATAGGACATGCACAACATCTGGAGGAGTTGTCCACACAGATGTGGAAGTCACAACACATAAGCTAAGATAACACATACAACACTCAATGGATGAGTCTGAACCAGTGAAATGGTTGTTACAACAACATTTATGCGAAAGGTTTGTCTAATGTCTGAGGAGATAGCCACCATGGGTGAGACAACGTTAACAACATATACAACACATTTCCATTAACAGATTATGTATTACAACAAGTGAAATAGTTCAAGTGTTCAAGATAGGTTAAAGCAACATGCATTACAAGTGTTCAAGATTAGTCTTACAATATTTACAATACATGTGTGAAAACGTGTTGGCCTGTGAGCAGGATTTTGAATTAACCAAAAGTTCCAAGACACATCGTTACACCACACATCACTAACCCCGTGAGTGAGGCGTTGGAGCCACTACTTACTCCTCAAATAAAAAATACAGACTGTCTTGGCTATGTGGGAGGAGGTGAGCTGAAAAGTACCTTCATGTACAAATGAGAGGGGTATTTATAGCCAAGGGTGAAACTAACCCCTGTGGCTATTTGACTACCCTCATGACTATTTGAATTCCATGAATTTTTGACTTTGCATGACTCTTTGTACAACAAGTGGGTCCCTTGGACTTCCACATTACATTACATTGATTGAAAACATAGCCCATAGTAGAGATGTTGGTGACATGACTCGACATGATAGTGATGGTACATTCGTGCTACTTCTAGAGTGCATGTCGAGCTGTAGTGCTAATAGGTGATGGATGTATTCATGGTGTAGCACAGATTCACCTCTACATGGAAAAATGCGTGAGTCTTCGATGGTCTTTAGTTTATTCAATGATGCTTTGGCACGTTGTTCCTTGCTTGCATGCTGGAAGGCTTGACACTCTCATTTGTTCACGAAAGGTGCATGTTCATCCATTCGTCTATCCATGAGTACATCTTGCATGTTTTCTCATCTGTCCATCTGTGAACACATCTTTGCACGATTATCTATTTGTGAGCACATCTCTTCGTATGCATCATTCATTCATCCATTGGTGAACCTGTCCTTCTACATGTGCTCCCTTCATTCATCCCTTGTTGCGGCATGTTTGTTAGTGTACCCGTTCCTGTAGTCACTTGTGACGAGACGACATTAAATCCAAAAACCTCATAGTCTACCAAGACACATGATTATTTCGGATGTCGGTGACCAGGAGAGGTAGCAAGGTTACAAAGTGGGATGATGGCTCTAGGTACTGCTGATGAAAACTGTGCATGAGTCACTGAGTGATGAAGATGGGAAATCCAAGTCAACAATGATTGTCTGTGAGGTCTGGCTCGACTGGAATGAAATTGCACAAATTTTGGGAGGGATAGTCTGGGTTGTAGGAAGGAAAGGTAGGCAGAATCTACAAAGTTTCCAGAATGAGCAGGTAGCATGGCCTGGAAGGAATAATTTGCACAATTTTTTGGAGGAACAGGCTGGGCTGCAAGGGGGATCACTAGGCAGAAATTGCGCAGTTTTTGGGAGGAAATGACCAGGATCCCGGCTGTCAAAATTGTGCAATTCCTAGAGGGAACTGATAGTTGGCTACTGGGTCACTTGCAATACAAACTACACAATTCCCAAGGGGAACAAGAAGTTAGCAGATGGGAGCTTGGCAGCAGAAACTGCGCAATTCCTAGAGGGAACTGGCAATCTGCTGCTAGGATCTGTCAGTGAGGGAAATTGCAATGAGGCTGATAGGATAGCCTGTTGATAATCTCTTCATAGTTCCTGAGATGAGTGGACTATTGTCCAGTAGAAGTCCTGCTCGTGAAAACTGCACAATTTCCTAGATGAGCAGCCAGTCGACTGTCGGGAGGACTGACTGGGAAAACTGCACAATTTTCCGAGGGAGATAAGGATGGGCACTTGGTGTCAGTCTGGCTTGTATGCACAATTTACTTAGTCAACAGAGTGGGTAAGGTCAGTAGCCTTTGCGCAATTTTTGAGGGGAGTTAGTCCCAGGGTGGCTATTGGGTTTATTTGTCCAGGTGGTTAGCGTGAAATATAATTGGATTTCTTGTGATCAACAAAACTTAGAAAGACTTGCTTGGTTATTCTGTGCTGTTCTGGGTGATATTCAATCGATTCGATGGTGGGGTGATGGTTTGGTTATCAGAGGGGAGTTTGGTCATCAAAATTTTAGCAAAATGACTATGTATGTGAATGATCAAAAGATGCATAGCTGATCATGCAAACACACACTCACATGACTCGAAAAAAAAAAAAAACTCAAAACATCTAGATACACATGTTCAACATGACTAACCAATGGTGCAAGCGAAAAGCATGACACTTGTGATTGACCGTTGATCAACCATGATGATGCTTGTGCGATAGTGAATGTGACTCCATGTGTGAGTGCAAAAGATGCTTTCATAACGAACACAACAAGTACACACAAAGTGAAGACCTTGAGCATAACCAGAACATGGTCATAAGCATGACTTAGACACCAACATGAAGAAACTTGTGTGGAATGAACAAGCAAGGCGGATGTAAAGACTCCCACAGGCTCACGGAGTGAATCTGAGGGTGTGCAGTCATCAAACAAAACTCCTAAGGGAGGCTCCAAAATTTGGTGTAGGCCAAAATTTTGGAGGATGGTTGTAGCTGCTACAACACTTGGCAACACACTGGTAGAACTCCAACTTCTCTATTTTGGTTCATTGCTAGGATAGGGCCTTGGTCTTTTGGGGAGTATTGAATTGCTACGTGGGTTAGTTCGGCTTCCTGACTTACCTCATGGACATACATGGTTCACCTTTTGCCAACTCAGTCAAACACAATCAAAAGTTCAGCTTAGATCTCAGTGTTTTGAATCTGAAAAGGGTAGTTTAGCTCACAAGTTAACAATTTTTAGAGTATAAGTTTTCATCTCTGGTGTTGCTTCACTACTAGTAGGCCTAGACAGTACACCTATAGAGTCACGCAGGAACACACACATTGCTCCACTACTAGCGAGCCTAGTCAATACCCTGGAGGAGTTGCATTCTTCAACTCTCTGCGCAGGAAGCCTTTCTCTTCTTTCACCTTTGTATTTTTCAAGAGGATTGTGAATAGGCACTTATTTATTTTTGGTGCGTGTCGCTCCTTAAGAAACCAATTTCTTGGCTATGGGGAAATTATGCTTAAGACATTAATAAATATTACTTATTGTCACTTATTGTTTGTTGTGTTCTTAAATGAAGGACCTAGAAAACTTAGTCTCTAACTCTTAATACAAGTATGACCAGAACATCTCAGAATGCCATTGGTTGCTAGATATAAATGATGAATGAAGAAATTTTGAAAGGGAACTTAAAGATAACATGCTGATCTTTCATAGAAACTACTATATGTAACTTAGAGGAATTACGATAATGAGAACTGAATCTGATCTTTCACAGAAACTATTATCTATAATTTAGAAAGGAAGTAAGGACTTCAAGTATAGGAGTGCTCTTTTAAGGAATTTTAACCTTATATACATAAGCAAATAAAGACTTGTTGCTTCATTACTATACTTGAAAAGAAGAAAACATAGCATGGCACATGATAGAAAAGCTTACAAAATTATATGCAACAACTCATGGAAACTTCTAATTCCTTCATTAATCAATGATGATATCAGGAATACAGTTGCCTAGTCTCCGAGTTCTCCAAAATTTTAACAACCAAACCTTTTTTTGTAAAATTTCATCCTTTTATACATTTGTGAAACAATTGTGAAACTGTCAAACTACTAAACTGTTTCCCTAATTATCTGAATTAAAAATTATTACAGAATTTTACAGAGGTTTAAATACACCTCAAAGAACATAAAATAATAGAAAACAACTGAATTTAGAAGAGGACAATAATTGCTTACTTTCTCTGTTAATCCACTGCCGAGTTCCTCTATAAATGCCCTAAATGATGTTTAACTTTCTTTAGCCATAATGAACTGTGTTGACTTGTGTAATCCTGGGCTTACGCACAACTCCTTCATATCTGCGCTTTTCTATTAATAATGAAAATATAATATAAATCATGCTTTTTTTGCTTCTAACGTGGGCTTTGCACGACTATCAAGGCATACAGTTCTACCAATATATCCCCACCATAGATCTGTGCCTTTCAGATCAGACGGTTTGTAATGAAGAAATCTACATGGAACAACCTATTGGGTTTATACAAACAGACTCTAGCCTTGTATGTCACCTTAAGAAATCCCTTTATGGTCTCAAGCAAGCTCCTCGGGCTTGGTATGCCAAAATGGATAGTTTTCTTTTAGAATCTGGCTTTTCTAGGTGTCATTCTGATAATACTGTCTACACCAAGAAAGAGGGCAAGTCTCTTATCATTCTTGTTCTTTATGTTGATGATCTTATCCTCACTGGTAGTGATCCCAACGTTATTAACCATGTGAAGTCCAGCCTTAAAAAGAAGTTTGAAATGACAGACTTAGGACATTTACATTATTTTCTCGGTCTTCAAGTCTTGCAATCCAAGGAAGGTATTTTCCTCTCCCAATCCAAGTATGCCTGTGATCTTTTACGCTTTTTTCACATGGAATATTGTAAGCCAGCTCCTTCTCCCTTTCAGTCTGGAGTCAAACTTTCAGTCAATTTTACTTCCCCTGAAGTTGATGCTACCTTATACCATCAACTTGTCGAAAAAATTTTGTATTTAACCCATACTCATCCTGATCTTTCCTGTGTTGTTGGCCTTGTTGCTTGGTTCATGCAAACCCCATGTGAAAGTCATTGGAAAGCAGCTAAATGAATACTTCGTTATGTTCGAGCTACAGTTCAGTTTGGCATTTATTACAGTGCTGAAGCATCTCCTCTATTGGTTGGTTTCACTGATTCCGATTGGGCTGGTGACCCTGATGATCGGAAGTCTACTGCTGGCTATGTGTTCACTCTTGGTTCAGGACCTATTACATGGGCTTGCAAGAAACAGGCTGCCATTTCTCTTTCTTCAGTAGAAGCAGAGTATCGTGGTGCCATAGAGGCTAGTAAGGAAGCCTTGTGGCTTCGTCAGATCCTATCAGAGTTTGGTTTTCAGCAGAAGCATCCGACTACACTTTGGTGTGATAATCAAAGTACCATTCAGATTTGCAAAGATCCAGTTCAACATCAGCGCAGCAAACACATTTAACTACACATGCACTTCATCAGAAAGCTCATTCATGACCATGTTCTTGAAGTGCAATATTGTTCAACAGATGATCAAGTTGCAGACATCTTCACAAAGGCTCTCACAGAGGCGAAGTTCACTAAACTTCGATATATGCTTGGAGTTCAGGAAGTTGTCACTAAGGGCGGATAGGCTCTAGTGCCTCCTTCCTTCTCCTATTGTGTCATATTTGTAAATCCTTCAATCCTATCCCAAGTTGTTCTTAAGGGGGGATGTTAGGATATTCCGACACATAGGAAATAGTTAAGTTCAACTTGGTCTAGTTTAGAGTTAGGTATAGAGTTAGGTAAAGTGTGTTTCTTTACCGTTGTACATTTTGTAACTTACAATCCGACGGTCACGATATGTAGTGATCCGACGGTTCATTCTCTCCTCGGTATTACCGACACTTGATCCGTGGCTTGACACCCGATTGGTCCATGAGTTCTATTTAAAGCGCATGGAGGGTCATTGTTCGGGTAATCCATCTATGAGAGAAAGCTTATGTAAATTTTCATTCTTTGATTAATAAATTGCCTGAAGTGGCCACGTTGGCTCAGGCCGTGGATTGTTTCCCTCTTTGAGGGTTTTAACCACTTCAAAAATACTGGTGTATTGATTTGAGATCTGGCTGTGAGCGGTGTCCTTTTGGTGTTCTTTCTGAGGAACTTACCCTGTAAATTCCTACACAAATAGCACAGGGTTTCCCCAAGGGGATACACTGAGGCGTATGCATCCTTTATCCAGAAGTTCCTGAATCTACATTTTGAGTTTTGTTAGGTTAGGGATACTCATGCATTAAGGAGCTCTTGAAACATGAGCTGCTCCTGGTATCAATTCAATGGTGAAATCAATGTCACCATTAGGTGGAAATTCAGGAATGGATTCAGGGAACACATCCCTGAAGTCCTGCTTTATAGGAATATATTCCAGGGAAGTCATCTTACTCTTTGAATTGGTATATCCTACTTTTGGCTGGTTCCTTGGAAATTTGTTGAACCTTCTTTGTGGTATATTCTTTCCATTAGCACTCCTTATTTGCCTGCTTGGGGATAAATTCCTTCCTTTAATTCTTATTGCCACTTTGGACCCTTCATTCTTCTGTCTCATTTGTTGGTAACAGATGCGGGCCTTTCGAACCGCATCATCCATTGTCCTTGGATAATCAAATTTTATTTTTTCCTTCATAAAATTGGGCAGACTACTAATAAATCACTGAATCTTGGATTTTTCTTCTTGTATATACGGAACGTATCATAATAGGGAAGTGAATCACTTCACGTATTCATCCATGGTCAAGGTTCCCAGCCTTAGCTCATGGAATTCCATTGTCTTTTCATCATAGTACTGCTCCGTTAGATACTTATCCTTGAAATGCTTATGAAATTCTTGCCACATAATTTGTTCCTCATCAATTTTTCTCACAATTTTGATTTCCTCCCACCAAAGGGTGGCCCTAACCCTTAGTTGATAAACTGCCAGCTATGCTTTAAGTTTTTCAGTGTAGTCATAAATCTGAAAGTACTTACTCATGTTGATTAACCAAGCTTCAATTGCTTCTTCAGATTCTCCTTTAAAGAGTGATGGTTTAATATTTTTAAATTCACATTGTATTTCCTTTTTTTGTTTCTTTGTTTTACGCTGGTTAGAAACCTTATCCAAATGTCCTTCCTCATCTTCTTCGTGCCCCTCGGCTAACTCAACGTTATCTTCACCATGGTGAGCTGTTGTATTCCTTTCCCTATCCTCTGCGTTGGGATCTTGTCCCCATTGATTTTGTCGATCGGACAGACTCTTGAGAATTCTTTCTTATTCCCGCCTTAATCGTTTGTAGTCCGTCCTTAGATTTGTCATCTCCGCACGTAATTGTTGAATTGTTTCCAATAGAGCAACATTGGTTTAGCGAGACTCCTCTCCTAGTTGTATCCATATGTCCGAGTTGGTCCCTACATACGTTGCTTTTGGCTAGTTCAATGTTCCAAAACTCCTTTGCATTTATGTCCCTTTGGGCGCAGATCTCTGTCTCTGTGTTCACATTCACACTTACTCAATTATTTTTACAGATTTATATACAAACATATTTTTTTTTGTTCACTATGTATGAATATAATGATCCCAAAAGTCTCAGTGTGCAAACATGTCACTTTGATACCATTTGTAACAAACTCATACGCGAACCTAATAATTAAAAATAAATAAATAAAATTGTTAGCATTACACTTTATAAATTTCATTGAGGCACTTCGGATTAGTTGGCGGTTTAAGTGATAAAAACCCAGGAGTACAATCATCCCTTCAGCATTAAATCCCTCCTCGCTGGCACACATTCGATAGTTCATCTCCATTAAAGCAGAGAGAACCCTGAGGCCCTTCCAATAACATTATAGTCCTACATTTATTGACGATGAGACTGGCTAGAAAAATGTAGACCTTGGCATGTGGCCTCACCTACACCGTAGGATCGGAGGAGATATACAGTCTCCATGGCTTGGGGATTTATCCCGTAGAATAACACAAAACTCAGCAAGGTCATGGATCATTTGGAGATGCACTAAAGTTTGAAGCTTGACTCTGCGATAAAAGGTGACCCAGATGGAGGACGACGGTATGGAATAGCTTCCCCGCCAGGACCATCTCTACAGGCTCACAGGTATAACATGGAGGCGACACAAGCACCCAAAACTCACCTGGTATTTTGAATATTTCACTGTTTGATATAGATTTTTGCATCCCTTACTCTGCTCATGTAACAGGTAGAATCGTCGATAGCTAGACTATGGCCCCATAGGAACGCATTTGTGTTCATATTGTAACAAGAGGTAGTGGGTACTGCAACCGAAGTGAATTCATGTAAGATTTACCCCTGAGAACCCCTAATGACAGTGTCGTGCTCTTTTAGGTATACCTCACCTCCCATCAATCTACAATTCTCCTCTCAGGTAAGATCGTTCTCTATACAAGCGCTTCTCAGTTAAATATTCCTTCTGTTTGGTTTCAGGGCTTATTCTAGTGGCGTTTTATTGTCTGCGGGTACGTTTTGGCTACAATATGTATGTGTGTGTGTGTGTGTGTGTATTCGAAAGGAGGTTACGGAGTGAGACTGCTCTCTCACAACAATTACTATCTTCGATTTCAGGTTGGTCACCCCTCCGGCTTGTCCTGGCGATTCGTTTTTAGGCGACAAACCTCCATTAGTTGAGGGATTGTTTTATTTTCCTTGTGTTAAAATCTTAAGGGTTTTCGCTAGCTCGAATGCTATGACTTTCATTGAAACTGCAATTGTGATTACTGTAAGAATGATGGGAATGGTTGAACCTTATCATAAGCACAATATTAACTTTTATGTATCGTCGTTATGGGTTTTGTGGAGGTTTTGCATATACATAATTTAACTAATGATTTATATATTACTGTGGTCATCCACTTCCAAATTCTCTTTGTATCTTGTTTTGATGAGGGCTCGCTGTCAGGGTTTTCCCTAACATTGGGTTGGTCACTTGTAAACATGCATTTGGCTTATGGTTGTTCAATGTCAGACATTTATAATTTAAATTATTACTATCTATGTTTTCTCCGCTAAAGTTCAAGATTGTCATTCTTTCTTGTTAAATAAAGCTTAGCTTGGGTATTCTTTCTTGTTAGATAAAACTTAGCTTGGGTAATTGGCTCATGGGGGTTCCTTCAAAACTCGATCTAGAGCAATACAAACTCTCACAAGTTATATTTTTTTTTAATACACAACTTTGGTTAAAGCTCGAGTAATCTTAAATAGATAATGCTGACATAACATCCTTTAAGTGAGATTTCAATGTCTCTGATATTCTTTGTATGTTTTCCTAATAAGATTAATTAGAGAAATACTTGTTAATTCCTATAGATTGACAGAATGCATATTATGGTTCGGTAACACAATATACTCTTAAATTTCAGCAAGACAGTATGTATCCAGAAAGTAAAAGGGATATTTGCTATTTCTACTGTAATTCGTTCTTTTATTTAGTGCTTAAGATAGTTGATGCATTCTATTGGTGCTTAAAATAGCTAATGCATTCTATTTTAGTGGGTGAAGGTTTGTTAACACAATATACGCTTAAATTTCAAAAAGACAATGTGTATTTAGAAAGTAAAAGGGATATTTTCTATTTCTACCTTAATTCGTTCTTTTATTTAGTGCTTAAAATAGCTTATGCATTCTCTTTTAGTGGGTGAAGGTTAAATATTGTCGTTACCTCATTTATGCAATGATGTCTACAAATGTACGAATGTACCAAAAACGTAACGAAAGACAATATGCCTATTATTATCAAATGACAAAGTTTTATTAGTAATTAATTAGCATGTTAACTGTTTATGATGTAAAAATAAAACAAATAATCTTTTTCTATTGGTGATGATAAAACACAAAAACACTATTTATCTGTTTTCATGCTTTGATTATAAATATGCACGTATGTTTGGAAGGTCTCACTACTTAGCCACAGATTTAGCAATTATGTCCATAATCTCCCTCTGAGCTCTTCCAACTCACAATGAATAAAGGCAGTCTGGTACCTTGGGCGTTAGGACTATGGTCCAGCCTCAAGTTTGGTACCCCTAGGGTTCTGTCATTTTCTTTCTTGAGGGAATAGATGGGCAACTGCTTGTAGCTATTTTAGGAGATTTCAGGAGTTATTTAAGTGATTCTTCAGTTCTTTTACAACTTGTCATTGTTTCAGGAGTTACTTAACTGATTCTTCATCAAATTTTTTTAATTAATAATTAACAAAATATGTTATGACTTCTCAGCCTAAATTCTTTAACAATCCAGGTTAAAACATAATAAAATTGAAAGTAATAAGTAAATGTTGACGCATCATTGGGTGCTACATGATTGGTAAACACTAATATACAATTCATAATAAACATCAAAACACTTCATGATACATGTCAGGTTGCTAAAATTTTAAAAATTATTAAAACTAATTAAATTATAGCTTTATTTTAAATTATTAATATTATTTATTGGGTCAAGAGGTGTTTCTAGACCATTATAGAAAAGATGTTGTCCTATCCTATTAAACATTTTGACTTCGTCAAATTACATAAAAATAAAATGAAAATGAAAATGAAAAAGAAATAATAATAATAATATAATTATTAATAAAACATTTTTAATCGATATTTTTTATTATTATTTATATTTATAATTAATAATTAAACAAGGCTAAATCCATTTTAACTCCAGATCTACCAGCTCCAAGAGCAATCAAATCTCAAACATTTTGACTTAGTCAAAATTACATAAAAATTAAAATAAAAATAATAATTAATAACGTGAAATATTTTTACTCCGTCATAATACAATAAAAACTCCAGATCTACTAGCTCCAAGAGGGATCAAATCTCAAACATTTTGACTTAGTCAATTACATAAAAATTAAATAAAAAATAAAATTTATAATGTGAAAATATTTTTACTCCGTCATAATACAATAAAAATAATAAAAAAATAACGTAAAATCAAAAATAAATTTATGTTTTGCATCTAAGGAGATTTGATCTAGGTCGGTTATAAAACGAATTAGTATACAAGTTAAACATATATACATTTAGAAAACATGGAAGAAGATTTAAACCAATGAGGTTTAACCCATTTTACCATGAAGACTCTTAAACCATGAAGACTCTTGATTTGTAAATAAGCTTGCTTATGATACCATAGGTCAATAACATGGCTTATCAATACCACATGCTAAAAAAATCATAACTCACTTAGTATTGCACTTGTTCATATGAAATTTTGTTTAATTAATCAATTTAATTAAAAGGGAAAATAATAATAATTACTTTGGAGATAACTCTCAAATGTGTAATCTAAACAGACCATGTTTTTCCCTGAAAACAATAGAAATTATGGCAAGATTTTGAGAAAATCATGTGGAAATTTGGGTTACAATTGTCAAGCTTTAGGATTTTGGGTGCCCTAGAGATTCTTGATGGTGCTAAATCAATTTGCAAGATTTTGAGAAAATATGGCGGAAATTTTTGGAAATTTGGGTTACAACTATCAACCTTGAGGATTTTGGGTGCCTTAGAGATTCTTGATGGTGTTGAAACTATTTGCAAGATTTTGAGAAAATTAAGCATAATTTTTGGGAAATTTGGGTTAAAGTGTCAACTTTGAGGATTTTGGGTGCCCTAGAGATTCTTGATGGTGCTGAATCAATTTGCAAGATTTTGAGGAAAATCAGAGGAAATTTTTGGAAATTTTGGTTACAACCCTAGAGATTCTTGATGGGGTTGAATCAATTTGCAAGATTTTGAGAAAATCCAGAGTAAATTTTTGGAAAATTGGATTACAACTGTCAAGCTTCATGATTTTGGGTGCCCTAGAGATTCTTGATGGTGCTAATCAATTTCATGCAATAAGATTTCTAGAAAAATTGTGGCTTTGTTACACAAGTCTACTCTAAACTTTTAGTTTGTGTATACTATTAAGAATGTTGTAAAATATTCCATGAAAGTTAAATCTTTACCACCCACTTAATAAGTATTGATAATGAAATTAAAATTTTGAAATTCTTATTCCAAAATATACACTCATATGCTAGTAATTAACAATAATAATAATAATTACAATTTTTTTTACTCAATTCATAAGAAATTTAAACTTTGAATCTAATGATTTATGTAATACTTCATATAGACAATTACTTATAGAAATATTTTTTTAAACTAAAATATAATTTAAATTCAGTTTTATATATTTTTTTTAGCATCTTAAATTATATATAATAAAATTATATGTTTAGATAATTATTATATTTACCAATTATTTATATTATAGAATTATATTAATCTTAATAATAAACTATTTAATTATAAGAATTATGTTAATCTTAATAATACCTTATATGTAAAATATTAATTGAATTTTAAATGAGAATAACCTCTTTATTTAGAAAAGAAAAAGAAAAAATCTTTGACTTAAATTTAATTTAAAGATACGTAAGAAAATGACATGCACCGACCACTCACAACTATCTCACATTTACAGACTATGCAATGAGTATGTGAATGACATTCGACGTACATTATGTTTCCAAGGATATTGGAGACCAGATCTCTCGTTGCATGGCCTCAAAGTGCACACCAGTTAATGGAGGTGCTACATTCATGTAGCGTACAAATCTTGCTCAAGCATTGACCTTGACCTTGTGATCATCCATGCTTTTTCACGTTCTTTAAACACAGTTTCGAGAAATCGTATCATTAAGATCGACTGTATTCGCCCATATTTTGCAACGGATTGTCTGTAGATATCTGATCCCATTTCCTTTCTTTTTCCTGTCATTTTCGATGAGTGGTTGGCGTTTTCAGAAACAAGAAATGGGGTCGGTTCGTTGATTCCGTGGGAGAATATGAAAGGAATTGGGTCCGAATACAGAGCTTATAATTCTCAATTTATGGCACAGATAGATCATAGATAATTAGGCCATTCATTGATTATATGGCGGAAGGGATTGGGAATGAGGATGCGTGTGGGAATGTGGAGGAGAAATATGGAGTCAGAATCGAGAGGCTCCCCTCGCAGTCTCGCAGTCAATATTCGTCATACCATACTTTCCATGGGAAAGAGAATAACCTAGCAATACTTGTAATTTCGCTGAAGATTGGTAGAGACGTGGCACTCGTTATTTCCTGTTGCCAAAATGTAAATTCTAAGGTTGGAGAGTATTTGTCACGGAGTGCAAAATTGTAAATCTATGTTTATCAAATAAAAGCAAACCCAGATCTGTACAGGTTAAGGTTTTGCATTGGGCAGCTAAGGTTTTGTATGGGGCATTGTTTAGGGAGGTTACAATTTTGTCTGGATCGTGAATTTAGAGTCAGAATTTAAAAAAAAAAACTGATTATAAAAATGTTTAAATGGTTTTTGATAGCCAAAATAGATTTAATACTAAATTTTTTAAATCTATGGGAAATTCAAAATCTTAAAACTGGATAACTATAATCTAAATTTTCTCTTTTCGAAGCAAAAATGTATAGCATTTGCACTAAGCTTTTGGAGTGTGGTGGGAGTTTCACTTCTTTGGAATTTTTACGCCGTAAGGCGTTCCCTCTGAGAAAGACATCCCTAAAATGTGATGTGTGCGATCTCGAGTCATTGATTCTGTGTGTTAGATGATTGGGGTGTTTTCTGCCATTGGTTTAATCTATTTTTTTTCATAGAAAAATGTTATTTTTTCCACCGGCTGGAAGACAGAGAGGGAAGATCTGGCAATGGGCCATGAAAGGCCAGGCCTCCTGGCGACGATGAGACTCTTCGCAGCGACTGAACCGAAACGTCGTAGTGACAAAACGTGTCTTTCTTCTTGGTTTCGTGTCTTTCTTCCTGCCTGATGGCTGCGTATCCAGCGTGTGGCTTCCTGTTTCTCCATAAAGATTATTTGATTTCTTGAGGGATGAGAGACTCAGAAGCGAGGTAAGCAATAACTGGACTCAATAATTCAAAGCATGGCATTGGTTTTTCTATTTCGTTTCATCCACAGCCGGTACTCTCTACTGACCACTCATAAAAATAAAAACTGGAACAGTGGGATATACTGTCAAATGGAGGTCCAATGCAAGAAATGGCTCACATTCCGAAAGGACAAGATCCTGGCAACTGGGTTTCTCTTATAAGAGCAAGCATATGTTCCTTTTCTTTTTATTCGAAATGCTTCTTGGAGAATAATTCCTCTCATGAAACCCTAACCTTAACTATGAATGTTTTCGATTTTAGGCCATGAATTCCAACGAAAGCAACAACATGTTGATCCTGCAAGAGACTTGCACAGATGCATCGGGGTCTCTTGTAGTTTATGCTCCAGTGGACATCCCAGCCATGCATTTGGTTATGAGTGGGGGTGATCTAGCTTATGTTGCCCTCTTACCCTCTGGCTTTTCCATTCTTCCAGACGGACCAGAATGCAGGCCCCTTGCACTAAACCCTACTGGAAAGGGTGTTGGAGTCAACAGTCCGCGTGTGGGAGGATCACTTTTAACAGTTGCATTCCAGATATTAGTCAACAGCTTGCCAACAGCCAAACTCACAGTAGAATCAGTGGATATAGTGAACAACCTCATATCCTCTACCGTGTAGAAAATCAAGGTAGCTCTGGACTGTGAAGATGCTTGACATAAATCTCTCCCTCTTAATCCTCACTGTCTAGTTTTTTTGTGTCCCCGTAAGCTTTTTTGTTTTTGTTTGGTCCATGCCAATCAATGTTTAACGTGCAAGGTAAGGGGAGTTGGCATTGGCACTGGGCGGTTATGGGGGGATCTCAACACCAATTTGCTCGCATTGAACTGGGCGTTGATTTGTCCCTCACAGTAACAACCACAACCACCACCTCCTGCCTGCTTTCACCTTTGTCCTGGGATGGACAACAATGGGATTACTGAGATCACATGATATATGTAACTGAAAAAAATTCATGAAGGATGTGTAGTCGAGTCAAGAACGCACCACATATATCATTGCCAAGTGGTAAACAAAACTGAAACCAGCCAGACAAAGCTTCTTTCCTTGGCAATGCAATTATCAAACAAACATGATGTTTGCACAAGCTTTACCACCATGCAAGGGTACTGGTTGGGGTATTGACTCCCCACAAAATCTTAATCGTTTACTACTCTCATCTTTCAGTTAAACTCAATCATTCATTCATGTACATGATATGACATGACGACATTGATATTATTTAGCTTAATTGCAGGTTTTGGATGATAGGCTTTTGCATTTTTGTTCACTTATCAGGTAGGTATGTTGTGTCTTTTTCTTGTTTAAATTATGTTTATAATTCATTTCCTTTGTGCATAAGTCTGTGCATTAATGTGGTGTAGCAAAGGTTAATGCCTGCAAGAATTGACAGTGTTAGTCAAATTTTTCAGGTTTCCTACATAAAAATCAAGCAGGTTTTGTTTTGAAAGCCCTTTTTTAAACTGCAATACAGAAAGTTGGTATGGACATTTTAGCCTTTTCACTGCGTGCTGTCAATTACATATTTGAATTCAAGCAGAATAGTGAATGTGTCAAGCATGTTATATCATATAATACAAAACATTGACAATGATTGTATCAATTTGAATCAAGCTTTGATTCTGCCATTTTTTTGTTACCAACTTTTGAAATATTTACATATTGCATACCTTGTTTTCACTAAAACAATTTGAAGGAGAATACCAATCATTCTCTCTATTGTTGGAAAATAAAATAGCTTAATATTGAAACTTATATTCTTTTTACTGTGTTAAATTTGGACTTGCCTCCATCCACTTTCTTAGTTGGGAACCTGAAAATTACTGTGCAGAATATCTTTCATGGAGATATCGAACTAGAAAACCTTATGGTTGGCAGCGATGGAATAGTTAAGATTTCTGACTTCAGTGTTAGCAGGATGTTTGAGGTAAGAAAGTTGCTCTCTGAGTGTACCTTCCTTTCTGATAGTGAATGTGTTCTAAACATGACCTCTCAAACTACACCATTTCATAGTTATAGACAATTACAAATGCCTACTATTGACTACTGTTAGGTGAGTATTTTTTATTAAATGTTAACGTTGGACAATGAGGATTCAATTACTGGGAGGAAATGTTTTACAAAATCCAATGTTCCTTTGGATGTATACACGGAAGCAATGATGAACTTCGAAGGTCTCCTGGTACTCCTGTTTTTACTGCACCAGAATGTTGCCTAGGTAGAGTGCTTGAAACTTTGCTAGTTATACAAATACCGTCTGCTCAAGATTTGGACAATCATTGCTACTAATTTGTACTGTATTCATATGTTTGATGATATATTGTCCATCTTGTTTGTTGTCAGATTACATTCTTATACTCGACAAATATTATATTTTCAATTCATGCTTGTTCTCTTGTAAATAAAATCTTGTTCAATGAAATGAAAGACCAGAGGAAAGGAAGAAAGGGTCACATGTTAAAGGACAAATACTTCAGTTGTCAAAATAGGCCTCACAATTTTTGTTGTCTGTTTTCAATAGGCTTGACATATCATGGTAAAATTCATTATTTGTGGGATTTGGGTGTGACACCATACTACATGGTGTTAGGTTCTTATCCCTTCATTGGTGACTCCTTGCAAGGCACATATGACAAGGTAAATGAATCTCTGCTGCTTTTCACTTTTCAAACAGGCCGGATGGAGAGAAATTCTTATTTTGTTGTTACTGATGGTGGCTTAGATTGTTCATGATACACTTGTACTTCCAAAGGATATGAATCCAGCACTTGCAAACTTACTCGAAGGTCTTCTTTGCAAGGGTAAGTGACTTTTCTCAATTGAATGTTTTACAGAGAGGATTTTAATTTTAAGAGTTGCATTGCTGCAAATTTTGAAATTCACCATAATAATCAAGCTGCCACTATTGGATTTCACAGATCCAAAGAAAAGGATGAACTTAGAGGCTGTTGCAAAGCATCCATGGGTTATGAAGGATTTCATGTCAACTGTGCAGGTTTTGGGGAAATGTGAACAGGGTAGCTCCAGACATAATTCTGATCACATGAGCAAAATGTAGCTTCCTCTGAAGCATTGTCAGAATCAGTTTAACAGGGATGGTTATGGTTTTTATTATTACATATTTCATGGCTGCTTAGTCATGGAAGAGATGTTCTGGTTCTTTAGAAGAGGGGGTTCCTTTGCTCATTGTATTTATATTGAGTTGCTCTATGATGCTTGTACATTGTATCTGCCTGTATGACTTTAGATATTCAACGGCATGCTTTAGTTGGACTTCCTTCTAAGAGCAAGCATATGTTCCTTTTCTTTTTATTCGAAATGCTTCTTGGAGAATAATTCCTCTCATGAAACCCTAACCTTAACTATGAATGTTTTCGATTTTAGGCCATGAATTCCAATGAAAGCAGCAGCATGTTGATCCTGCAAGAGACTTGCACAGATGCATCGAGGTCTCTTGTAGTTTATGCTCCAGTGGACATCCCAGCCATGCATGTGGTTATGAGTGGGGGTGATCTAGCTTATGTTGCCCTCTTACCCTCTGGCTTTGACATTCTTCCACACGGACCAGAATGTAGGCCCCTTGCACTAAACCCTACTGGAAAGGGCGTTGGAGTCAATAGCCCGCGTGTGGGAGGATCACTTTTAAGTTTTAACAGTTGCATTCCAGATATTAGTCAACAGCTTGCCAACAGCCAAACTCATAGTAGAATCAGTGGAGACAGTGAACAACCTCATATCCTGTACTGTGTAGAAAATCAAGGTAGCTCTGCACTTTGAAGATGCTTGGCATAAATATCTCCCTCTTAATCCTCACTGTCTAGTTTTTTTGTGTCCCCATAAGCTTTTTTGTTTTTGTTTAGTCCATGCCAATCAATGTTTAACATGCAAGGTAAGGGGAGTTGGCATTGGAACTGGGCAGTTATGAGGGGATCTCAACACCAATTTGCTCGCATTGAAATGGGTGTTGATTTGTCCCTCACAGTAATAGCCAAAGCCATCTCCTCCTGCCTGCTTTCACCTTTGTCTTGGGATGGACAGCAATGGGATTACTAAGATCACATGATATATGTAACTGAAAAAAATTCATGAAGGATGCGTAGTGGAGTCAAGAACGCACCACATATATCCTTGCCAAGTGGTAAACAAAACTGAAACCAACCAGACAAAGCTTCTTTCCTTGGCAATGCAATTATCAAAAAAACATGATGTTTGCACAAGCTTTACAACCATGAAAGGGTACTGGTTGGGGTATTGACTCCCCGCAAAATCTTAATCATTTACTACTCTTATCTTTCAATTAAACTCAATCATCCATTCATGTACATGATATGACATGACGGCATTGATATTATTTAGCTTAATTGCAGGTTTTGGATGATAGGCTTTTGCATTTTTGTTCACTTATCACGGTAGGTATGTTGTGTCTTTTGCTTGTTTAAATTCTGTTTATAATTCATTTCCTTTGTGCATAAGTCTGTGCATTAATGTGGTATAGCAAAGGTTAGTGCCTACAAGAATTGACAGTGTTAGTCAAATTTTTTGGTTTCCTACATAAAAATCAAGTAGGTTTTGTTTTGAAAGCCCTTTTTTTCACTGCAATACAGAAAGTTGGTATGGACATTTTAGCCTTTTAACTGCGTGCTGTCAATTACATATTTGAATTCAAGTAGAATAGTGAATGTGTCAAGCATGTTATATCATATAATACAAGACATTGACAATGATTGTATCAATTTGTATCAAGCTTTGATTCTGCCATTTTTTTGTTACCAAATTCTGAAATACTTACATATTGCATACCTTGTTTTCACTAAAACAATTTGAAGGAGAATACCAATCATTCTCTCTATTGTTGGAAAATAAAATAGCTTAGTATTGAAACTTATCTTCTTTTTACTGTGTTAAATTTGGACTTGCCTCCATCCACTTTCTTAGTTGGGAACCTGAAAATTACTGTGCAGAATATCTTTCATGGAGATATCGAACCAGAAAACCTTCTGGTTGGCAGCGATGGAACAATTAAGATTTTTGACTTCAGTGTTAGCAGGATGTTTGAGGTAAGAAAGTTTCTCTCTGAGTGTACCTTCCTTTCTGATAGTGAATGTGTTCTAAACATGACCTCTCAAACTACACCTTTTCATAGTTATAGACAATTACAAAGGCCTAATGTTGACTATTGTTAGGTGAGTATTTTTTATTAAATGTTAACGTTGGACAATGAGGATTCAATTACTGGGAGGAAATGTTTTACAAAATCCAATGTTCCTTTGGATGTATACAGGGCAGCAATGATGAGCTTCGAAGGTCTCCTGGTACTCCTATTTTTATTGCACCAGAATGTTGCCTAGGTAGAGTGCTTGAAACTTTGCTAGTTATACAAATACCGTCTGCTCAAGATTTGGACAATCATTGCTGCTAATTTGTACTGTATTCATATCTTTGATGATATATTGTCCATCTTGTTTGTTGTCAGATTACATTCTTATACTCGACAAATATTATATTTTCAATTCATGCTTGTTCTCTTGTAAATAAAACCTGTTCAATGAAATGAAAGACCAGAGGAAAGGAAGAAAGGGTCACATGTTAAAGGACAGATACTTCAGTTGTCAAAATAGGCTTGACAATTTTTGTTGCCTGTTTTCAATAGGCTTGACATATCATGGTAAAATTGATGATGTGTGGGCATTGGGTGTGACACTATACTACATGGTGTTAGGTTCTTATCCCTTCATTGGTGACTCCTTGCAAGGCACATATGACAAGGTAAATGAATCTCTGCTGCTTTTCACTTTTCAAACAGGCCGGATGGAGGGAAATACTTATTTTGTTGTTACTGATGGTGGCTTAGATTGTTCATGATCCACTTGTACTACCAAAGGATATGAATCCAACACTTGCAAAACTTACTCGAAGGTATTCTTTGGGTAAGTGACTTTTCTCAATTGAATGTTTTACAGAGAAGATTTTAATTTTAAGAGTTGCATTGTTGCAAATTTTGAAATTCACCATAATAATCAAGCTGCCACTATTGGATTTCACAGATCTGAAGAAAAGGATGAACTTAGAGGCTATTGCAAGGCATCCGTGGGTTATGAAGGATTTCACGTCAACTGTGCAGGTTTTGGGGAAATGTGAACAGGGTAGCTCCAGACATCATTCTGATCATCATGAGCAAAATGTAGCTTCTTTTGAAGCATTGTTAGAATCAGTTTAACAGGGATGGTTATGGTTTTTATTATTACATATTTCATGGCTGCTTAGTCATGGAAGAGATGACTTGGTTCTTCAGAAGAGGGGGTTCCTTTGCTCATTGTATTTATATTGAGTTGCTCTATGATGCTTGTACATTGTATATGCCTGTATGACTTCAGATATTCAGTGGCATGATTTAGTTGGACTTCCTTCTAATGCAATTGGGATCTCAAAGGAATATTATTTGAGAGTTCTAACCATGCAAATAATAATCAAGAATCACATGATATGGTGGCTAATGTTCAAACTTCAAACTTTCAAAGCACTTCACTGTTAAGAGCTCTGGGGGAATTCTTCAAGATATCGGTGTGTCAGTTGCAGATTATGTGTTGGTAAGGTTGCAGCAAGTAAGTTTAGTGTCTCTGTTGTAGAATATGTGTTGGTAAGATGTAGAAATCAAGTTCATCATACTAGGAAGTCCCTGGTGTAATTCACAATAAAATAATATTGCAATTTGTGCATCCTCCTTGTAAAGGGATGTGAGCATAGGGTTTTAAGCACCTTGTGCATGTAATAACTCTATTTATGATAGCTTACTTTTTACGGCTTTTTGCAACCTGTTTTCAAGCTAGGTTGGTTGCGAGTCCAAATATCTGCAGAGATCTTGGCCATTTCAAATTGATCTAGAATTGGTCAAGTTAGTTTTCTTGTAGTGGAATTTTATAAAGACCTTTCCTTTTATGGTTGTGGTACACAACTTGACGAGTGTAACAATAGAAAAGTAAGCTAATTGTGTGGCCAGGTTTTTGATGGTAGTGATGGAACTGTCCCTGAATAAAATGGTTATATGGGGCTTCATATTTAGATTGTGATTTTTATTCTTATCTATTGATGATGCATCTGTATATTCACAAACGAAACCCAATACATTCATTGTTTATTTCTTGGAGCTGAGGGTTTCTATAACAAAATGATTGGTACCATAAAGCCACCAAAGATGCGAGTTTGAATGGAGGATTTTGGGAAATCTCTAAACTGATTTTGTCTACTCATTTGCTACATGGATGAGTTTGATCAGATTTCCAGTCGGTGCTTATACCAATCCATTGAATTGATAAGAAGGCATTAGAGTGTTGGTATTAAATGGTTGATTGAACTGTGGAACCTTGCTTGCGGATTGAGTTCGATTCCTTTTATATTGGCATCTATTATTTAGTTATTGTGCAAGAAGCACTGGTAAGGAATCAGTGCTTTAATTTATGCAGTGATGTATGAATAGCCATTTCATGTTTTTGCATGAAATTGCAATATCCATCTTTGTCTAAGCTTCTAATTTTAAGCTTTTGCAAGTGGGGTTAAAGTTCAGCAGTGAAGATCATTGTATGTTAAGGTAACCACTAAAGTTAAATTTCTTGAGCCATGAATAAGCAATTGGAGCCATGTGCAAATCCTTGGGTGATTTTGACAGAAAAGTACGCACTGTCACAACAACTTAACCAAATGAAAGTCCTCGTGTTCAATTGTTTTCCCCTCAAGGGCCACTTTAACTATTCAAGTGGGCTGGTTCTTGTGTCTGATTCCTAGGCATTGTAATGTTTCTATCTAAGCTTTAGAAGGAAGCGATTTCAAAGAAAAATTGCAATTATTCTAGAACATGGAACTCAAATAGTGAAGATTGCAGTCGAAGAGAGTTGAATGGGGAGATGCTGGAAATTTCGGGTATTGTACAAACTTGAAATGGTAACTCATAAGTCAAAACTAAAATCTATATTACAGTTTTTGTATTCATTATGTATTCAACACCAACTGTTTTTCAATTTTTAATTACAGATTTTTTTTCATGTTTGCCTTGCAACTAGATTGAGATGTTATGCTGTGCAAGGAAAGGAGACTTGGCATAAATGGCAGTTGCCTGTAATATTAGTTTTGAATGTGCTAGATTGTTGACACTGAAAATAATATTTCTTACACTTGGTGTGCATTTGGTCATGATAATGTCCATCGATATTTTGTTCCAGTTTTTTGGTGGCTTGTAAGTTCAATGCATTATATCTTTATTTGTGATGTTTTTCGAAATTTCCATTTTATCATTAAATTCTTTCTATTCATTTGTTGAGGATTTGATAAATTAATATCTAACATTAAGAAAAATAATATTCACAAATCATTTTTGTGAGTAGCTGGAAAGGCATGACCCCTTTGAAAGTTGCAAGAGTAGGCACGTAGGCACAAGAAGAAGATCTAGAGCTGATGTTTGAGACATTTCTGAAGCACTGAAAACAGATAATGAATTTGGCATGCTTGCAACATTTAAAGTTGACAAGTTTGGGGATTCTTTCCAATTCTTTGGATTAGAATGCCGACAACCATTTTCTAAGAATTTTATATCCCGGGGCATGTTCTTGTTTAGTCCATAATTTATGTTTTAATTTCTTAAATATACAATGAAATATAAAACAAATAAGTAAGCCAAATCCCCTTCAATCAATGTTCTAAAAAGGTGTGAGCATTGTGAGTCATCTGCCATGCTCCACTGTTTATGTTATTGAAGAAACATAGAATGACTAAATGTTGAACCAATTGTTTCAGTTACTAGGCTTTTCTATCCGTTGAAATTCCTGCGATTACAGTCTTTTGACACAGAGGCTTCCCCTCTGTACGGACCTGATCAAAGGCACTCTCCTTGGATGTGACATGCTTGAGATTAAAATCTTGAATTGAGTCAACTTCTGCCTTGCTTAACATGACAAAGCTTTCCACCCCCAAAGCTATGATATTTTTGTCCCTTTTCTTCACGAAGTGTTTGCTTGTTGTGAACACAACCTCTACATGTAGATTGCTCTCTGTAGTTTGGTTAACAAAAAACAATTTTCTACTTAGACCAGGAATGTAAAAAAGTGTTTTTGAACATAAACTTTACGAGTTAGATGTAGTGTTAAAGACCACCACAATAAATGTCAAAGCAATTTGTAGTGGTAATTAAATATATCTTGCTTGCGTTAATAGACTTTAGATGTAGTGTTAAAGATCACCACAATAAATGTCAAAGAAATTTGTAGTGGTAATTAAATATCTCTTGCTTGCGTTAATAGAGAACGATTTTCATGGGCGCATTTTTAAAGAACATATCATTAGCTTAGTGTTAATGCATTTAAAAGATCGTATTACAATTCTGTTTCAATTTCCTTTATGTTTTCTCTTTTTTTCTGTTTCAATTTCTAGTTTTTAAAGTTGAAATGAGCTCTAATCTACAATGCCATGTATTGATAAACATGATAAGACCTTTATCTCTGACAAAGCTTTTTCTAAGTTAATAGATTTCTAACATTTGTTATCTATAATTTTCACAACAAAATCTGTGAGCATTCAAGTTGTCTATAAATTTCATGAGCTCGAATCTACAATGCTATGTATTGATAAACACGATAAGACCTTTATCTCTCACAAAGCTTTTTCTAAATTAATAGATTGCTAACATTTGTTATCTATAATTTTCACAACAAAATCTGTGAGCATTCAAGTTGTCTGTAAATTTCAAATATCAGCGAGAAGAAGCAAGAATTGAAGCTTTGGTAAATCTCAAGACTTCCAAATCTAAAGCTGCAACCAAAAATCTTAAGGTATAAGGAGTGTGCCTATAAAAATTGGTGCACATTTAGGAATATTTCTATAATTCTGGTCGTTTACAACATTTAGAAAAAGTGAATAGACATGTTGATATTTAGGTCATTGACCTAATGCACACACTATATGGATAATGGATTTCCGCACTTTATGCCTTACGGCGTTTCCTTTGCAACATCTGGTGCAAATGCTAGTTTAATTTTCAGCAGCCAATGATGACTTCTCCATCCACACGCTGTGGTACGTTGTTACGAGACACGGTCCCTTATACAAATGAGAGTTAGAAGTTTATTTGAATTATAACTCGTCTACACTTCACCTTTTCGCCTGTCCGATTGACCAATAAAGTTGATGACCATGAATGTTACCAGAAAGTTGATATTGGTGGAACACCCTACCAAACAAAGTCAAATCATCAACCTATTATTGAAGCACTGAATTCTATAAAAACAACAACCAGTACCATAAACGAGTGGCTCGTGAAGTAACGAGACGGGTCCAGGGTTGTTAAGTGCAGTGAAGTGACCTGTTTGGACTCTTCGACATGAATGGCGTTATGTAGTTTTCTATTTTTCTTCCAACCTTACCCTCCAGTCGGACCGTTCCATGTGTATTTCATTTTTCCTAATTTGAATGTGAGGTCCTTATCCACATATGGTGGACTATGGGTTATTGATTAATTCTCCTTCTCCAACCTTACCCTCCAATATTTCCAGTCAAACCATTCCATGTGTTCCATTTTTCCTTGTATATATTTGAATCTGAGGTCCTTGATATAGACTACGTATATTGCATAATTCTCCTTTTCTCATTTAAAATGTCTCAAATGAGACGTCTTTGGCTCAGTTCCACTTAACTTTCATGTACCGGAAGAAAGCCCCACATGTAATAACATGATGGATGAACAATGGATAGTAGCTCCAATACAAAACTACCGTCGAGATCTATGCGACTGGATTAGTTGAGGGTATTTTGGTTTCCTGCATCAGTTTCGTCTACATTGATGCAGGTTACCGGATAAGAATAAGCAATAAAGATGTTAGGTTGTTCCTGGCCATTATATATATTTTCACCATGTTTTTTTTCACATTTTTAATACTTAAAAAAGAAGAGTAAATTGCTAAAAAGATATTTGTGGAAAATGATGAATATGATGAAGAATATTGTCAATCTTATTACCATGACTTATTAGATAGTTTGAAGGATTTATATGAAACCATTGTTTTATAAAATAGTAATAATGATGAAGAAAGATGTATTCATGAACTCATTTGTCATTTGAAAATTTTAATTAGTAAGTTTGATTGTCCTTATAATGTCGATATTAGAAAAGGTAATTAAAGTGCATGTGAGCTTATACCATAGTTACCAATTTGACTATTTAGGCAACACACTGGGGTTTCAAACAATTAGGTTACAAGGAGTGTTTAAAAAATACACTTTATTGTCAATTGATCTAAGAAAAAACAACTTAGATGGAAAAGGAAAAATGAAAAATAATCCAAAAAAATAGAGAACATTTATTGTTATTTTATTTTAAAATAGAATGAAAAAAATAGATTGTAAAAATCATTTTAAAAATTGAAAGATGTTGAGGACCCTTGAGCATATTCCATACCCTTAATCTCCTATACTACAACAACATTTGGGTAATTTTCTAAGTACCTAGATTTTAAATATGATTCCATGTTTATGTTTTACTATGCAAGAGCTTTCGAGTGGCTACTTCTATGTTCCAATCTAAGTTATGTTTAAGGAGTTGTGCCTTCTATGTCCCAGTCTAAGGTCTCTTTAAGGAGTGTGCCTTCTATGTCCCAGTCTAAGTTTTGTTTAAGAGGTTGTGCCTTCTATGTCCTAGTCTAATTTCTATTTAAGGAGTTGTGCCTTTTATGTCCCCGTTTAAGTTCTGTTTAAAGATTTGTGCCTCTTGGAAGTAAATTGGTACCTATTTTTTTTCTTTCACTATTTGAGGTGTAACTTTCTCATATTGACTTTGTTTCATATGTGTAGTATCTCAATGGAAAGATTTATCCATTCTCTTTCATATGATATACCTAGAACTATATGTGTTTATATTCCTTGAATTTTTTGACATTTAGAATGTCATTTATGTTCTCAAAATTTCCTTGAAATTTTATGACTCATAAATCTAGCCGAAGTTCTGAAACATTGTTGAGTTTTTTTGTTGTTGTGGCACTGAAAATTGGTCAAAATATTATTCAACTCTATTTGGTATATGCTAACAAGTATATAGATTGTCTTTATGCACTCTCTTCTCAAATGGAAAGAACAAATGTGTGTGTGTGTTCCTTTCGCCCATCCCCCTACCCACCCCCTCTTTCACACACCCACACACCCACACACACCTTTTACTTTCCATTGGACACGAACCTAACATGCATTCCTTTCCTTGGACACTTGGCACACTTTTCCTAGCACGGAAGATGCTCAAGGGTCCTACAACGATGAAGAGGGAGTCAAGGAAATGATTATTAGCATGGGTAGTTTTGAAACATAACCAAATGGGCATGGAAGGGGAAATTCATAGATTAGAGACTTGGTAGAGACCATGAGGAGTCAATTGGTTATTCTTTGAATATTTTTTGAAAAAAAAATATTCACCCATTTGGTTAAAATTTTGCCTATTTGTTACATATGTATGATTAAATTGATGATATCTACCAAAAACTTTCTCAAATTAAAATGAAAATTACATGTTTTTTGTTGAATAATCTCCTACATTCTATATGTATTATTTTTTAAACTAGAATAGGCACCTAAAATACTATATTATAAGACTAATTATAAAAGGTTAATCATGGCCCAAGAGGAGAGACATCATATTAATACTCAATTTTTGCAAAGATTAATTCATTTGCAGAGATAGATAGGTAAGGGATCTAATTTGGGGTAGGAAGTAGAACACAACTTTCAAGTAAAAAGGGAGAATGCTAGATTCTAGAGATTTTAGAAGTGTTGTAGACAACACAATCACTCACTAAGACATTCAACCAAGGACAATTATTTTTTTTAGTGTTTGGAAAGTAGCATAAACATAACACCAATTAAACATCAAAGGAGAAAGTCTAAATTGAATGATTTGCAAAAGAGAGATTAGAAAGATTAAGCCTCCTACCTTTGATAATAACTATAATAAGAGTGAGTAAGAAAAATCTTTGTTATTGGTGATGAAGAAGTATCTCCAATTGCACAAATAGTTTTCTAGATTGGAGGCTAGAATTGTAATTTATCATTTATAGGGTAAGGCATCAATATGGTGTGTTCAACTCAATGAAGCCAAGTACTTGGATGAGAAGAGGATCTCATGGAGATAGTTCAAGAGGTATCTCTAGAAGAAATACTTATATAATCACTAATATGATAGGAAAGTCTAGGAGTTCTTTGAACTCAAGCTAGGGAGCATGACAATGGATGAGTATAAAAGAACTTCCTTGAAATACTAAGGTATGTTTATATCATTAAGGATGAGAAGGTAAAATAACAAGCTTTTAAAATGGTTTACCATCATTTTATAGTGAAGAATTTGAGTTTGATGAGCCCAAAACACTAGAGGAAGCTATAAGGAAGGAAAATTTTCTTTATGAGAAAAACATAAATAAGCTAGCCTTCCAAAAAGCTTGGGATGACAAGAAGAGGGCTAAGGTATAGCAAAGGAAAAAGGGATACAAACCTTCATTTTTTACTATTATTTCTGAAACAAATAAGCAAGATCATCTAACTTGAAATCAACCAAAGAGAGTAGATTCATTGGAAAAAAATCCAATATTTTAGCCCATTAAGTGTTGGGGTTGTGAGGCAGAGCATATGTACAAATACTTCCCCCATAAAGGATAATATTATTACCATTTTAATTGACTCTATAATTAGCCATAGTTATAGATCTTAAAATTGTTGAAATATTTCATTTGAAGAGAACCAAACATGGTTAGACTTGGTTGTTTTAGCTAGCTATAGGGGGCTAAGAAAAGGGTAAATGAAATAGTAAAAGAACGTCAAATTATCATGAATGTATTATGCCCAAAAGAATATCTAAATACCATACCTTTGGGTTCCTTTGAATTCTTAATTGGTATGGATTAGTTCGAAAAACGCCATGCTATCTTGGATTGCTATTACAAGGCATTCTCTTGGTTCAATGAAGAAGGGTAGCAAAGATGTGTGTAGGGGATCCCTATGCCAATTTATATAAAAGAAATAGAAATTATGTAGTTAAAGAAGACTTTTAGAAAAGGGTATGCATCTGACATGGAAGAGATAGCCAAGGACTAGGTACTTAGTATTGAAGAATAATATAGTGCAAAGAGAACATGAGGATGTGTTTGTTGAAATCTCGAGTTGACCACCAAAGAGGGACATTGATTTTTTCATAGATTTGGTACCAAGAGTTCTCCCCGTGCTCAAGACACCATACAGGATGAGCACACTAGAGCTCAAAAGATCCAAATTTAAACAAGAACACAAAAATTACAAAGATAACCATAAACATAGAGATGCAGCGAAAATAATACTTCATTTCATTAATGTAAAATACTGAAATATGCTTACAAACAACAATGGAAATAAACCAGCTAGGGTGATGGTAGCTTATCTCTGAGAAGAGATGTGGCGGCTACATGCCTCTAAACTATGTTACAATGAGGCTCAAAGGCCTACTTATTGTTGAGAAACAATGGAAAACCCTAAACATCCAAAAACCTAACCCTAGAATATGAAACACCAAATTGTGGGCCCTGTTTGGGTAAATTGGTACATCAACTTCTCGGGGTCGTAACTTTGGCATACAATCTCCGTTTGATGCACATAATATCTCATTAGAAATATCTATCTGAGAATTACAACTTTGGGAAAAGCAACATCGGTCCATGGACCCATGATGCTCCCAGTTTTCCCAAAAAACGTCGTTTAGGGCCTCAAAACAGCTCCAGAAGTTCAGGACCCGAAAAACTGCTAAAAATAGTAAATTGTGCTACAATTAAGTTGATGTAGAATTTATCTAGGACAAAGAATTAAAGGTATTACAGACTCATGTGCATGGATGTGCCTATGTTACTTTATGCAATGGATCGATAAGATTGCGAAATACATAGACACTGAGGCAGTTAGAGAAAACATAACAGGAAAACATGTAATACAACAAGTTGAATAAGGAGTTCACCCAATACTCCTAGGCCACGTCTCCTGGTCCAGCTTTTAGTGGTGGCCTCTCTATTATGTTTTCAAAGCATAGTTTCTTTACAATAGTGAGCTCAATTTGAGTCTCACTCAATAGATATGAATCGGTAGGATTTGAGTACACAGACTCTCCTTATTGGTACTTGACCTCTACTGGTCATAGTAGTACGAGCCCAATCTTAAACTCATACATGACAGACCTATGCCGAGGAGCTCGCTTGAACTTCTCAAGCTTTCTCTATAGTGCACAGACTCTCTGACTCTCTCTGGCTCTGTCTGGCTCGATGCCACCCTCAGGTCAACTCGGCTTCTTCTCTCTGTTCTCTGCTCTTAGCTTTCTGCATCTAACTAACTCCTCTTTGTGTGTGTGTCTGTCCTCTACTTTTATCAGTTCATGGCTTTAAAGCCAGTTTGATTTCTGTTAGTTCGTTTCCGCTTCCTGGCATTCTGGTTTTCCTTCATCTGTCTATTCGAACTCCCTTTTTCTGCATCATCATCACTGTGTAATGCTTCATAGGGAGGTAGCCACCTATTCTACAACGGGTGAGTGTGTCAAGTTCCTTGGACACATTTGAACGGCCGTTATTTCCATTTGCACCAAGATGCCCGCAAAACACGAATATTCTACCAACTCATCGTCCATGTCAGACTTCAAATCCCATGTAATCTTGCTTTACAACCTTGTCAAATTTGGTCATTTATCGGGACACACCTCCGTCGTTGATCCGAGCCCCCTAGATCCTATGGTTGTCGTTCATATCGGGTGGGTAAGTAGCATGATGTTTACCCATTCGATGTGAGCGGTTTTCTCTCTCTTCTACCAGACGTGTGTCACTCAGTGTGTGGCATCGGGCAGGACTCGGTCAAAATTGCTTACCGCCTCGAGGCCTTCCGATATCTTGTCGGTTTTGTGGAATCCACGGAACCGAATTTATCGCTTTTTTGGCATTTCATAGCCATTTCGGGTCTGGGCACTTCAGGGATTTCCTTTGCTGAGGGGGACGCCTTGCGATATGTGATTAGTGCTAATTGCATATCAGAAACCACCCCCGTTTCTTGAATTAGCCTTTGGTTTTGCCAATTTGTGCCAGCGCGCATTACCATGGGCCAACGGTTTGCGCGCTCGATCGAGGGTCCTTGTTTCTCTGCGCTGATCACAATTGGAACTGTCACGAGGATTCCTTTTGATAGCTTGATCTTTCTAAGACTTGATTCTATTTGGCATAATTTGAATGATTTTATGAAAACTTAGAGAGTGTTTAGGATCCAATTCGGATCATAAGGAAACTGAGAAGCTGAAAGAAACAATGGTGGGGGTCCAAGAGGACTTGGCAAGTGGCCACCAATATCCACCTGGATCATTCCTCTCCCCCTAGGAAGCAATGGTCCCCATTACGTTGAGTTCCTCCATGAGATGAGGAAACTTCTATTGAACTTGGTCCCTGGTGAGCCACTTGCCCTTGTGAAGGAGTTGACCTGCTTTGACAACTCGATACAGTTGGATATTCTGCTAGCGAGTGTGCTTGATCTATGTGTCCATGATCCAATTAGTTGCAGCTTGTTCCATGCAACCTGGATTTAACTCTATGGGTGTGGAAAGTATGGCCAAAGGCAGTCCAAATTGAACACTCGGTAAAGGCCAAGGAATGGGGGAATTCTGAGCTCAAATGCATTGTCTCCCACAACCTTGGTAATGGTGTCAGGACCATATCAGAGTGGTTTGAGTTTCCAATAGCCTCTGGTAAGCCGTTCCTTTTGCAAATACAACTAGACTTTGTTGCCCACCTGAAACTTGTGTTTCACCAGATGTTGATCACGTCGTTGCTTTTACTTGGCATTTGATTTCTCTGGAATGTCATGGACCTGCTAGCGAATATGTTGGATGTGCTCAATGAAGTTGTTTACCCTATCTATTTCGGATTGGACATGAGCCGAATCTACGTGAGTAGCTGCAAATGACATGGCCACATCAATGGGACATAGTGGTTGGAACCCAAAGCCCACCTGAAAAGGGTTGTGGCTAGTCGAGCTGTGGAGAGCCCAGTTGTAGTTGTGCTGAACATAGGGGAGACTCTCATCCCATGTGCAAGGATGCTTTGAGTTGTACATGCGTATAATGTGTACGATCATCCTATTGACAACCTCTGTCTGACCATCATTTTGAGGATGGAAGGTTGTGGAATTAGTGAGTTTGGTGTCCAGCATCAACCAGAGACTGGACCAAAATGTACTAAGGAACCTGCTATCCCGACCTGTGATGATAGACTGTGGGATCCCAAAGTGTACCCACACTCATTCAAAGAAGAGTTTAGTAATGGTTTCTACTGTGATATTCTTCTTGCAAGCCGCCATAATGGCCATCTTCGAGAACCTATCGACGACCACAAAAACATTGTCGTTTCCATGCTTAGTGGAAGGAAGGCTTGACATGTAATCCATGGAGATGGATTCCCAAGGTTGACTAAGGGTAGGAAACAGGGTATAAAGGCCTTGCTTCTTGATGGTCGATTTGGCAATGGCACAGGCAGTGCATGATCTGATGTACTTCCTGATATCTTGTCGAAGATTCTGCCAATAGAAATACTTATGCAGTACTGCCACCATTTTCTCGACCCCGAAATGCCCAGCAGCCCAACTGTAGTGTGCTTCCCAAATCATCTTGGCACGCTCTCTTGAAGGAACAAAAAGGTGACCCAGGTGGCATAACAGGGCATCCTGGAGGTGAAAATATGGAACATGCTAATGCTCCAAGAGTGTCTGGTACATATGGCCAAATTCTGGGTCGTTTTTGTAGGGAAGTGGCCAATTAGAAGTCTCGTTCCCACAAGAGTTGAGCATGGTGGTTAACGCCATGATCAATGGTCGACTGAGGCAATCTAAAATATTATTGGTGTTTCCCTTCTTATAATTGATATTCAAATGGAGCTGTTGCAGGTATGTGGACCACTTCTGATTGCGATCATTCTGCAATTTCCCTTGGGTCTGTATGAACTGCAGGGGTTGGTGGTCTGTGTGGATGACCGTTTCCTTCCCCAAAATGTAATGCTTCCATTGTCAACAGGCCTGCATAATGGAATACATATGTTTTTCATAAGTGGGATACTTCCGGACTATGTTTGAAAGTGTCTCATTGTGATATGCCGCTGGATGCCCGTGTTGAGTAAGGACTGCCCCAATACCATAGTCAGAGGCATCTGTCTTGACCTCAAATGGTTGTTGAAATTCTGATAATGTGAGCATTGGTGTCATGCAGAGGCGATCTTTCAACTCTTTGAATGCCTTCTGTTGAGATTCAGACCAAAAGAATTTTGCTTTCACTCCTCCCTTGGTGACTTGACTCAAGGGCCAAGTGATATGAGAGAATCCCAACACAAACCTGCGGTAGAAGTTGGCAAGACCTAGAAAGATATAGAGCTTTGTTAGAGTGGTTGGAGATGGCCAATCCCGAATGGCTTGGATCTTGGATAGATCCACATGCACCCCATGTTCATCAATAATTTATCCTAGATATTGAGCATGGGTCATGCCAAAAGTGCATTTCTCAAAATTTGCACATAACTTGTGTTGCTGCAGTGTTTGGAGAACATGTTAGATGTGGTGGAGGTTCTCTTCCAACTCTGGCTGAAGATGAGGATGTCATCCAAGTATACCACTACAAATGAGTTGGTGAATGGCCACAAGATGTCATCCATTAGCCTCTTGAAGGTTGCAGGAGCATTCTTCAATCCAAAAGGCATAACCAACCATTCAAAAAGCCCCTCCTTGGCTTTGAAGGCAGTCTTCCACACATCAGAGTGTTCGATTGGTACCTAGTGATATCCTGACTTCAAATCGATCTTGCTGAAATATTTTGCCCCCTTCAGTTGGTCCAGGAGGTCATAAATCCGTGGGATCGTGTACCTATTATGGACAATGATCTTGTTCAGTGCCCGATAGTCAATACAGAATCTCCAAGTCCCATCCTTCTTTTGTACCAACACGATCGAGCTCCCACAGGGTGATGAACTTGGACAGATGTGACCTTTCTACAGCAACTCCTAAATCTGCCTCTTGATTTCATCATTCTCTAGAATGGAGTGCCGATAAATTAGTCCATTAGGCAATGATGCACCTAAGGTCAGATCGATGGAGTGCTTGACTTGACAGTGTAGAGGAACCTCTGCGGGGAAGGTGAAGATGTCCTCGTACTCCTCCACAACCTTGTCCGTCTGAAGTTGTCATATAGAGGGGCCCTTTCTAGAGGTTGTGGCCACCGTCTTCTTCTTTTCTTGAGGGCGTACCATTAGGAAAACAATTTTCCTGGTTTTGGAAATGAGCTTACTGCATTGTTTTGCAGTAACAAAAGAGATGGCAATAGGTAGTGCTACCTTTGGTATCCTGTACAACTTATTTCCCAAAGTAACAATAACAGCATAGGGCCTTGATTCATACACTGCATGCCTCTTCCAGAAGTATGGTTGTCCTAATAATACATCACAAAATTCAAGGGGAGCAATGTCACATAATACCTCATCTGTGAAGGGCTTGATGTTGTATGGAAAGTGACACTGCTGGCTCACACAAAGATTCCATCCTTGGTGAAGCCACCCGATGGTGTATAGTTGTGGATGTGCTATGGTCAGGTAGCCCAGCTGCTTCACAACCTCTACCGAAATGAGGTTCTTTTGGCTCCTGCTATCGAAAATAAATTGTAGCAGGGAGCCCTTTACCCACATATGGGAGTGGAAGAGACGCTCCTCCTCCTCTAGATTTTCGGGTTCCTCCTTCTGGATCTTTGTGGTGGCAATGGTGGCATTGGGCTTCGCATCAACAATCTGCTTCCCTTTGTCATTCCCCTTGTCAGGTTCTGACTTAGAGTTGGAACATGCATCTAATTCTAAAACCTTTAGCTCGGCCACCAGTGACTACTTGGCCCGACACTCACTTGTGTTGTGAGTGGAGCTCTTATGGAACTCACACCACTTTCCCGTGTCCTTTTTCAGGTTCACGGTGTTGTTATTTGCTTGCAGGTTTGACAGGTTGTCTTGGGCCACCCCACCTTGGCTTTGTCCTTTGTTCTGCGGTTTGGGGGCACCTTTCCCTTACTTCGGATTCGTAGATCCAAAGTCTTGCTTCTTCTGTTTAAAATTTTGCTCGACCTTGACGGCATATTAGTATGTCATGCCGAGCGAGGGGATGTTCAAGAATTATATTTCTTCTTGGATGTACTTGTGTAGGCAGCCGCAGTATTTGAGTATCAAATGCTACTTCAAATCCTTGATACCCAACTTTGTGCGAAGGGTATGGAAAATATTGGTAAACTTTGGCACGTCTTAGTCCCTTCCTTGTCGTAGTGTGGTCCATTTTATGTATTGATCTTCATAGCTTCCGATAGGGTGATACTACTCCTTGATGGCATCCCAGAATGAATCCCAAGTGGGTGCAGCTGAAAATAGTGAGCCTGCACTTTCATCCTTCTACTCGCAGTAGGTTTCCCATGAGTCCTTGACGTGGGGGGCTACTTCAAGAAGAGTGAAAATAAGCTTTTCCTGATCGGAAAAATCATGAACAAAAAAATAACCCTCTAGCAGATTTAACCATTTATCGACGGCATCTGCATCTATTTGACCCTCGAATATGGGGATTTCAAAATTAATTTGTACCTTAAACGATGTGGCATTTCCAGAGTAGCTGTTGGAAGCTGATGCGTCGCCCCTAGGTAGCTGTTGAAGGATCTGGGCAAAGTTGTTCATCATCGCATTCCTTTGTCATTTGAGGGCTTCTTCGAGCAAGATTTTGATACAATCTCCTGCCCCCTCATCTTTCTTTTCATGCACCATGGGAGGCCATCTGGATTTGCAAGGCTGGTCTTGCAAAGGTTCGACTAGTTCAAGCCCTAACTCCTTATATCCTGACCTCATTGTGGACATGCAAAAAAAAACAGAGAAAAAGCAAACCGTTATGATACCACTGATCTAGATTTAAACAGGAACACAACAAATTACATAGATAACAATAAACACAGAGATGTAGTAGAAATAATACTTCATTTCATTAATGTAAAATACTGAAATATGCTTACAAACAACAATGTAAATAAACCAGCTAGGGTGATGGTAGTTTATCTCTAAGAAGAGATGTGGTGGCTACATGCCTTTGAACTGTGTTACAATGAGGCTCGAAGGCCATTTATTGTTGAGAAACAATGGAAAACCCTAACATCCAAAAACCTAACCCTAGAAGATGAAACGCCAAACTATAGGCCCTGTTTGGGTAAATTGGTACATCGACTTCCCGGGGTCATAACTTTGGCATACGATCTCCATTTGACACGCACAATATCTCACTAGAAAGATCTATTCAAGAACTACAACTTTGGGAAGAGAAACATTGGTCCACAAATCCATATTTCTCCTAGGTTTCCCAAAAGACGTCGTTTAGGGCCTCAAAACAGCTCCAGAAGTTCAGGACCCAAAAAACTGCTAAAAATAGTAAACTGTGCTACAATTAAGGAAATTGAAAAGCTGAAAGAAATAATGGTGGGGGTCCAAGTGGACTTGGCAGGTGACCACCAATACCCACATGGATTATTAAAGAACTGCAAATGTAGTTGGAAGAGATTTCAAGGAAGGGGTATATATACCAAAGTGTGTAAACTTGGGGCGCCCTACAACTCTTTGTCAAATAAAAATGATGGTACATTGTGGTTGTGTATAGACTTTACGTAGTTCAACAAGATGACAATGAACAATAAATATCCTTTGCCAAGAATAAATGACTTGTTTCATCAAATATGAACATCTATGGTGTTCGCTAAGATTGAATTAAGGTAAGGATATCATCAGGTAAGAATTACAGGAGAGGATATTAGTAAGACAATATTTAGAACTCGATATGGAAATTATGGGTTTTTGGTGGTGCCATTTAGGATATCCAATGAACCATATGTCTTTATGTGCTTTATGAATGGATTTTTCTACAATTATTTGGACATGTTTGTCATTTTATTTTTGGATGACCTCATTACTTACTCAAATTTGAAGAAGAACATAAGAAAAACTTGAGGGGTGTTACAAGTATTGGGGGAGCATCAATTTCACTCCAAACTGAATAAATGCCCATTTTACCATAGTTAGATTCATTATTTAGATCATATAATCTAAAGGAAGGTGTGACATTGGACCTAGAGAAGAACAAATCAATTAATGAGTGGCCAACACCAAGGAATATCACAGAGGTAAGATTATTCATTGGATTAGCAAGTCACTACAAAATATTTATTGAGGGTTTCTCAATAATAGCATAATTAATCACTTTGCAAAAGAAGGTTGTGAAATTTCACTGATATCATGAATGTGAAAACGATTTTTAGAAATTGAAATTGTTATTAACTAGTGCATTGATTCTTAATATAGCCTATCAAAATGAAAATTGTATTTTGTGCATTCATGCATCCAAGGAAGGGCTTGGGGACTCCTCATGTAACAAATGGGCAGTTGATATGTTATGAGTCAAAGAAGTTGAAGGGGCACTAGAAAAATTATGCCACTCATGATTTGGGGTTGGAAATCATCATTCACACCTTAAGAATGTGGAGGAATCACCTCATGGGAGATTGGATTGAATTGAGAACATACCGAAATGGGCTATATAATTTATTGGGAAATCCAACCTTCAATGCCAAACAAATTAGATGGCTAGAATTTCTATATGAATATGACTTTGAAATTAAGCACATATCAATGGAAAGGAAAATAATATAGATGATTCAATCAACAAGAGGGTGTATGAAGTGCATGCTACAACCATAAGCGTATGTAATTTTCATTTAAAAATAAACATTTTAGAGGTTGAAAATTCCACGGGTGCTTCACTATGGTAGAAATTGATCTAAACTTAAATAGGAATGCAACAAATTACAAATATAATCATAAACACGGAGATGCAACAAAAAAACACTTCATTTCATTAATATGAAAACACTGAATTATGCTTACAAATAGAATGGAAATAAGATAGCTCAAGCGATGGTAGCTTATCTCTGAGAAGAGATGAGGTGGACACATGCCTCTGAACTGAGTTATAATGAGGCTCAATGGCCTTTTTATTATTGAACAATATGAGAAAACCCTAAACAACCAAAACCCTAACCCAAGGAGATGTAACACCGAGAGTTTATGGGCATCGTTGGGGTTAGTAGGGTAGGCAACTTGTCGGGGTCGTAACTTGGTCATATTATCTTTGTTTGACATGTATGATACCTCATTAAAAAGATATATCCAAGGGATATAGCTGATAACGATATTTTTTTCCAAAAAAACATCGTTTATGGCCGTAAAACGACTCTGAAAGTCCAGGACCCAAAAAAATGTCAAAAATAGTAAACTAAGATACAATCAAGGAAACAGATGAAATTGACTGGGGGGTCTAGGTCGAATAGGTGGTCGGACAACAATATCCACCTAGATCATTCCTCCCTCCTTAGAAAGCAGTGGTCGCCATTGAGTGCAAAGCCTCCATGAGGTGAGGAACTTGTCCCTGCTGAACCACTTGCCCTGGTGAAGGATTTGGCCTACTTTGACAACTCGATATAGCTCTATCCTATGTTTCTGATTGTTCTTGATATGTGTGTCCATGATATGATCAGTTGTGGCATGTTCCATGCAGTCTGGGTTGAGCTGTGTTGGTGTCAGTTGTTCTACAATGTCAGATGTGTCCAACAATGGTGGAAAGTATGGCCGAAGGTGATCTACATTAAACATTGGGTGGAGACCAAGGAACAGTGGGATGTTGAGCTCAAAGGCATTGTCACCGATAACCTTGGTGATGGTGTATGGACCATATCGGAGCAGGCGAAGCTTGCGGTGGGGTCCAACAAGGCGCTCCTTCTGCAAATGAAGCCAAACTTTTTCGCCCACCTGGAAATTGTGCGACACTCGATGCTGATCATGGCGATGCTTGTACTTAGCATTGGCTCTATCCAATATATCATGGACTTGTTTTTGGATGTTTTGAATGCGCTCAATGAAGTTGTTAGCCCATTCAACTTCGGACTACACGTGAGCCGAATCTACTTGAGTGGCTACAAATGGTATGGCCACATCAATGGGGCATAATGGTTGAAATCCTAGCCCTACCTGAAAGGGGTTGTGGCATGTTGAGCTATGGAGACCTTTGTTGTAGCTGCGTTGGAAAAATGGGATACTTTCATCCCATGTGCATGGATGCTTCGAGTTGTACACACAAAGAATGTGTATGATCATCATGTTGAAAACCTCTGTTTGGACATCAATTTGAGGATGGAAAGTCATGGAATTACTAAGTTTTTTTATCCAACATCGACCAGATACTTGACCAAAATGCACTCAAGAATCTGTTGTCTCGATTTGAGATAATGGACTGTGGGATCCCAAAGTGTACCTAGTGGCCTCTATAGTGATACTCTTCTTGTAGGCTGCCATGATGGCCATCTTAGAGAATCTGTTGATGACCATGAAAATGAAATCGTTTCCGTGCTTAGTAGAAGGAAGGCCTGACATATAATCCATGAAAACAGATTCCCAAGGCTGACTAGGAGTAGGTAGAGGAGTATACAGGCCTTGATTCTTAGTGGTTGTTTTGGAAGTGGTGCAGGTGATGCAGGATCTAATGTACTTCCCAACATCCTGACGAAGTTTCATCCAACAAAAATACTTCTTCAATACCGTCATTCTTTTCTCTACGCTGAAATGTCCAGCGACCCGAATATAGTGCACTTCCCAAATCATCTTGGCACACTCACTTAAAGGAACACATATGTGTCCCAAGTGGCATAACAGTGCATGTTGAAGGTGAAAATTTGGAACTTGCTTCCCTTCCAAGAGTGTCTGGTATATGCTACCGAATTTCTCTTGTAAAGATGCAGCCACCGCAATGTATCATTCCCACAAGAGTTGAGCATAATGATTAGCACCATGACCGGTGGTCAGCTGAGGCAATCAACAAAATTATTGGTTATTCCCTTCTTGTACTTAATGTTAAAATGGAACTGTTGTAGATAGGTGGACCATTTCTGATGGCAATCGTTCTGCAACTTCCCTTGTGTTTGTAGGAACTTTAGAGGTCGGTGGTCTGCGTGGATGACCATTTCCTTCCCTAGAATGTAATGCTTCCATTGATGGCAACGTTGCACAATGGAATACATTTCTTTGTCATAAGTGGGTTACTTTCAGACTGTTTCTGAAAGTGTCTCACTGTGGTAAGCCACTGGATACCCATGTTGAGTAAGAACCACACCAATAGCATAGTCAAAGGCATCTATCTCAATCTCAAATGGTTGTTTCACGTTTGGTAATGTGAGCACTGGTGCAGAAAAAATGCAATTCTTCAACTCATAAAAAACTTGTTGTTGGGTTTTCAGCCAAAATAACTTTGCTTCGCTCCGCCCTCGGTGACTTGACTTAAAGGCCAAGTGATATGAGAGAACCCCAACACGACCCTACGGTATAAATTGGCAAGACCCAAAAAGCTACAGAGCTCTGTTAGAGTGGTTGGGGTTGGCCAATCCTGAATGACTTGTATCTTGGATGGGTCCACATGTACACCCTACTCATCAATGATGTACCCCAGATGTTGAACCTCGATCAGGTGAAAGGTGCATTTCTCCAAGTTAGCACACAAATTGTGTTGTCGAAGGGTTTGAAGGACCTATCAAATATGGTGGAGGTGCTCTTCCCAAATATGGATGAAGATTAAGATGTCATCTAAATACACCACCATGAATTCATTGGTGAAGGTCTGCAAGATGCCATTCATCACTCTCATAAAGGTTGTAGGGGCGTTCGTCAATATGAGTGAAATGACCAACCATTCAAAAAGGCCCTCCTTGGATTTGAAGGCAGTCTTCCACACTTCGGAGGGTTCGATAGGCACCTAGTGATAACTTGACTTCAAGTCAATCTTATTGAAATATCTGGCCCCCTTGAGCTGGTCCAAAAGGTTACCAATCCATGAGATTGGGTACCTATTTTGGACAGTGATCTTATTCAGCGCCTGATGGTCAATATAGAGCCTCTAGATCCCAACCTTCTTATGTATCAATACAATCGGGCTCCCACAAGGTAATGAGCTTGACCTGATGTGCCCTTTCTGCAGTGGTTCCTAAATCTTCCTATTGATCTCAGCGTTCTCCAGAACAAAGCATCGATAGAGCATTCCATTGGGTAGCAACGTGCCTGGGGTTAGATCGATGGAGTGCTTTACTTGGTAGTGTAGAGGTACCCCTGTGGGTGAGGTGAAACCATCCCTATACTCCTCCATGACCTTGTCCATTTGTTCCTATTGTGAAGAGGAGCCCTCCCTAGAAGCTGTGTCCACAATCTTCTTCTTTCCTTGGGGCCGAATCATAAGGAAAACAAATTTCCCGGTCTGGGAAATGATCTTACTGCATTGCTTTGTAGTGATTAAAGAGATGGCGGTAGGCGGGGCAACCTATGGTTTCCTGTACAACTTATTGGCCAAAGTAATAATCAAAGAGCAAAGTCTAGACTCATATACAACATGTCGCTTCTACAAGTATGGTTGTCCTAACAATACATCAGAAACTTTAAGAGGAGAAATGTCACATAGTACCTCACCCATGAAGGGCTTGATGCTATAGGGAAGACAAAATCGCTAGCCGACGCGAAGATCTTGTCCTTGGTGAAGACACCCGATGGTGTATGATTGTGGAAGTGTTTTATTATTTAGGCCCAGCTGCTTCATGACTTCTGCTAAATTGAGGTTCTTTTAGCTCCCACTGTTGACAATGAACTGTAGTGGAGAACCCTTAATCCACATCTATGAGTGGAAGAGGCGTTCCCCCTCCTCTGGATCTTCAGGCTCAATTTTTTGGATCTTTTTGGTGGCCATAGTGTCACTGGGATTTTCATCAATGATCTGTTTCCCTTTTTTAGTCCCCTTATCGGGTTCAGATTCAGAGTCAGAACTTGTGTCTGATTCAGAAGCCTTCAGCTCAACCACTAGTTATTGCTTGGCCCGATACTCACTTGTATTGTGGGAGGATCTCTTATGGAACTCAGACCATTTTCCCATGTTCTTCTTCGTCTTTGTGGCGTTGTTCTTTGTTTGTGGCTTCGGCATGATGTCTTGGGCAGCCCCCCCTTCGCTTGGTCCCTTGTTCTATGGTTTGGGTGCGCCTTTCCTTGCTTTGGATTCACAGATCCAAAGTCTCGCTTCTTCTATTTAAACTTTTTCTAAATATTTACAACGTATCGATACGTCGTGCCGAGTGAAGAAATGTCTAGGAACTCCATCTCCCTATATGTACTTGTGTATACAATCATAGTACTTGAGCACCAAATGTCATTCAATATCCTTAATACCTAGCTTTGTGTGAAGGGTATGGAAAGTATTTGTGAACTTTGGCACATATTGGTCCCTTCCCTGTCATAGTGTGGTCCACTTTATGTATTTATATTCATAGCCCCCGATAGGCTAATACTGTTCCTTGATGGCATCTCGGAAAGAATTCCAAGTGAGTGAAGTTGAAAGCAATGAGGGTTCACTCTCTTCCTTTTGTTCACAGTAGGTTTCCCACTAGTCCTTGACAGGTGGGGTGGTGTTGAGAAGTGCAAACGTAATCTTTTCCCGATTGGAAAAGTCATGAACCAAAAAATATCCTTCCAATAGATTAAACCATTTACTAATGGTGTCTGCATCTATCAGGACTTTGAATATGGGAATATGGAAGTTAACGTGTACCTTAAAAGGACTGGCACCTCCAGAGTGGTTGTTGGATGAAGATGCATCGCCTGTGGGTAGTCGTCGAAGGATATGGGCAAAAGTATCCGTCATCGCATCCCTTTGTCACTCGAGGGCTTCCTCAAGAAATTTTTTTAAAGGATCTCCTACCCCCTCATCTTTATTTTCTTCCGCCATGGGAGATCATCAGGTTTTGCAAGGCTGATCCTGCAATGGTTCAACCAGATCGAGCCCTAACTCCTTATACCCTAACCTCGTTGGGAACATGCAAAGAAAAACAAAGAAAGAGAAGACTGCCTCTGATACAACTGATCCAAAGTTAAACAGACTGCAACAAATTATAGATATAATCAAAAGCACACAGATGCAATAGAAAAACACTTGATTTCATTAATAGAAAGATATTGAATTGTGCTTACAAACAGGATGGAAATAAGATAGCTCAAGTGATGGTAGCTTATCTCTGAGAAGAGATGTGGAAGCTACATGCCTGAAATGAGTTACATTAAGGCTCAAGAGTATTTTTATTATTGAACAATAAGAGAAAACCCTAAACAACCAAAACCCTAACTCGAGGAGATGTAACACCAAGAGTTTAGGGGCCTCGATGGGATTAGTTGGGCAACCAACTTTCCATGGTCATAACTTGGTCATGTTATCTCCATTTGATGCGTATGATAGCTCATTGGAGAGATTTCTCTGAGGACTACAACTATTGATGTTGATTTTATCGGTAATCTCTAAAGCGATTTTGTCAAAAAATGTCATTTACGACCTCAAAACGGCTTCGGAAGTTCAAGACCCAAAACACTGCCAAAAATAGTAAACTGAGCTACAATTAAGGAAAAAACTAAAACTGACTGGGGCTTCTAGGTGGAATAGGTGGGTGGCCACCAATATCCACCTGGATCAGAAATACCATACCATGTGCATTAATATTGGGGGATATATATTGAGGAAAAATGTAATAATATATTGAGCATATAGTAGGGGTTAGAGGGTTCTTATATGTTGCGTGTATAAAATGGAGCTTGGATTTAATGAAAAAATATAAATGGGCATACAAAATTTTAATGAAAAATGGATACTTACAATATCTAGTGAAAGCAGGGGCTTTTTAAATTGGGAAGGTGTATTGGGTTCGTATTGGTAGGGGGTAAAATAAAGTGATTTTTAGAGGTAATTTTCAATATGTATTCAAATTAAGGGTATTGTTTAGTATGTCATGAACACACGTGCTATGTCAGAGGTTCATTAAGTGAAGCCCCCATGGAAACTCGAGATCAATGAAATATGAAAATAAAATAGCTACAAAAAGGTAACCTAAATCCAAAGTACATAACATTTTATGAATTGAAAGAGGATAGAATCCACATGTACAAGGATGATTTATGTGCCAAATTCATAGTTGATAAAAAAAAAAATAGCATTAAGTGAAATGCACAATGTACACTATGCTGGATGTCTAAGCTACCATAAAACAATTTTAGCTGTCAAAAATCAATATTTTTGGCAAGGAATGAAAACGGAAGTGGTTTTTTATATAGACAAGTTTTAGGAATGCCAAAAGGTGAAGGATAAGCATAGGCATCCAGCTAGATTACTATAACTCATACCCATTCTAGAGTGGGAATGTGGAGGGGAAATATGGAGTCAAGATAGAGAGGCACCCCTCATAGTCTCGCTTGTCTAATATTGATATCTACTCTTACCATAAGTAAGTTTAATCTCTTCATTCTTTTTGTCGTTATGTTCTTACTGATCAGTATATAGCTCCTATGCATGAAAATATCTTTGGAGGGTGCATTTGTTTGTTCAGATTGAGGTTGAGGATCTTTTGAATGTATAGAGTTTAATACTCATGAAAAAATTATGCATTCTCTGTAATGAATTTTCTTCCTAATCATGTATAATGGCTTTAGCTTAAACATATGGCACATGATTCTCAAAACTGAACACTAAGCATTTGGTGTACTTGGTAATGGAATTTGGATTTTACAAGTTTCTAACTATGATCTATTTAGTTGAACTTGATTTCAGATTTTAGGAATATTTCATAATATGAAGTACATCAGAGTGACTTCAAACAATGAAGTATTTCGGGAATATTTTGTCAAATTCTGAAATATTCTTAAAATATGCAATGAACATCAAGATCGCGGATCTATTCTACTCAAACCATATAATTTAGTATTCTTATGAAAGAATGGATTTTTAGGAATGAATATTTTAAAAATATATTTATTCTCTTAAAAATTTTGTCTTCTTAAATTTTTTATAATTTTTTAAGGAAATTTAAATTAATGACTAGTTTTGACTTTTTCCTTCAAATTTTTTTAAAGGAATTTGAATTAAAGTTGCTTTTAGTTAAGGGTATTTAAAGTAAAAGTAGAATTTAGCTACTAAAATACCCACCAACTTTTGAGGGAAGAATCCCTCAAGCGACAAAGGAATGAGATGATGGACAAATTTTCCCAGATCCTTCAGCGGATGGCCACTGATGACACATCTTCATCCAGCAGTCACTTCATCGGCATTTCCCCCTTCAAGGTACAGGTGAACTTTGATATCCCTATATTCAAAGGTCAAATATATGAAAATGTTGTAGATAAATGTTTAAATCTGTTGGAAGGTATTTTCAGTCCATAGTTTCTTCGATAGGGAAAATTTTACTTTTGCACTACTTAAGGCTACCCCCGATGTCAAGGACTAGTGGAAAACTTACTGTAAGAAAAGGGCCCAAGAACCCTCTCTGTTTATATCCGCCCCCTCTTAGAAATCTTTTTGAGATGCTTTCAAGGAACAATATTATGTTGTGGGGAGCCATGAGGACAAGTACATATCGTGGACCACTCCATGACAGCAAAGGGACTAAGATGTGCATGAGTTCACAAATATTTTTCATACTCTACGTACAAAGTTGGGTATCAAAGAATCTAAGTGGCATTTGGTTTTCAAGTACCATGACTATCTGCACAAATACATTCAGGAGGAAATGGAGTTCTTGGACATCTCCTCACTTGGTGCATCATATCGATATGATGCCAAGATAGAACAAAAATTTAAACAAAATAAGAGCGACTTTGGATCTGCGAATCAAAAGTAGGTAAAGAGTGCCCCAAAACCGTAGAACAAAGGACAAAGAAAAGGTGGAGAGGCCCAAGACAACCCATCGAATCCATAAGTAAATAATGGCACCACAAAGATGAAGAAGGACGCAATAAAATTTTGTGAGTTCCACAAGAGCCCCACTCACAACACAAATGAGTGTCACACTAAGCAATCATTGGGTGGCCGAGATGAAAGCCTCAAAGTCCAATGAATGTTCTCATTCTGAGCCAGGACTCGACAACGGGAATGACAAGGGGAAGTGTATTAATTAGGCAGAACCCAGTTCCACCATTGCCACCATAAAGGTCGAGAAGATTGACCACAAATAACTAAAGGAGGGGGGGGGGGATTTCTTCCACTCACAGACATGGGTGAAGGTTTCTTCGTTGAAGTTCATTGTCTATAGTGGGATCCAAAAGAACCTCGTTTTAGTAGAGTTCGTGAAGTAGTTAGGCTTATCAACCACACCACACCCACATCCATACACCATTGGGTAGCTCCATTAAGGACAATATATTTGTGTCAGCCTGTAATGTCACCTTCCCTACAACATCAAGCCCTTCACATATGAGGTACTATGTGATGTTTCTCCTTTTGAAGTTTTGGATGTGTTATTATGCTAACCATACTTGTGGAAGCATCATGCTATGTATGACTCTAGGCATTGCACTATTATTATTACTTTTGGCAATAAGTTATACAGGATATGGGAGGTAGCCCCGCTTATCGCCATCTCTTTGATCTCTGTTAAGAAATGCAGTAAGATCATCTCCCAGACTGAGATTTTTTTCTTTCTTTCTGATTCACTCTCAAAGCAAGGGAAAGATAGTGGCCACATACATGGCCCCTAGGGAGGGTTCCGCCATGTAGCCAAAGAAGGTGGATAAGATTGTGGAAGAATATAGGGACATATTCTCCTCACCCATAGGGGTACCTTTTCACTGTCAGGTCAAGCATTTGATTGATTTGGCTCCTGAAGCACCTCTACCCAATGGGTTGATATGTCACTACTTCATTCTATAAAATTAAAAAATCAAGTGGTAGATCCATGATTTGCATCAAAAAGGGCACATCTAACCAAGTTCCTTACCTAGTGGGAGCTTGATTGTACTTGTATATAAGAAAGATGGAACTTTGAGGCTTTGCATTGATTATCAGGCACTAAACAAAATTACTGTTAGGAACATGTATCCAATTCCATTAATTGATGATATTCTTGACCAATCCAAGGGGACCACGTATTTCAGTAAGATTAATTTAAATTTTAACTATCATAAGGTGCCAGTAGGACCCACAGATGTATGGAAGACTACCTTCAAATCCAAGGAGAGCCTTTTCAAGTGGTTGGTCATGCATTTTGGGTTGACAAATACCACTGTAAATTTTATGAGGTTGATGGATGACATCTTGTGGCCCATCACTAATTCGTTCACGGTTGTATATATAGACAAAATTCTCATCTTTAACAAGAATTGGGAAGAGCACTTGCAACACATTCAACAGGTCCTTCAAATGCTGCGGCAACACAAACTATGTGCCAACTTGGAGAAATTCACCTTGGCCTTATGCTTCTCCACACTACCATCTGTAGCTTGCTTTACCTTGTAAAGCCATCAGGAGCTCACCACTGACTTGTCCTTCATTCTCAGGACCACATCCCAAACATTGTTACAAACTATGGAGTTATACTCTTCCACCATGGAATCAACCCAAATCGGTTTCTGCACTTCCTCCTCAAAGGAATGTGGCTCTATCTCAATGCATCTTCTCATAACAACCATGTATCCAGTGTACCTCTCAAGTGGCCTCCTCTGTCTGCGCTGAGATGTGGGTGCTCCCACATTCTCTCATGCATCATGCAATAATATGTTAACCTCTCTGGTATGCTTTCTCCCATCTCTGGAAGACTTTGCCTGAGTGGATGTCTCCACTCCCAGATCATCTGCATGTGGTTTCTCCACATCAATTTGAGGCTCATCAAACTTAGGGGATAAAATCTCCTCAGTCTCATGTAGCTCAAGCTCCCTCTCAAGGTAAACTCGCATGGCCTTGCCCTCATTGAACCTGACATCCCTGTGTACCACTGCCATCTTGTTGGTTTGCAAGTACACCCGATAGTTGTGAGGTGTATTAGTGTACCCCATAAATATCCCCAACTCCATTGTCAGCTCAAGATTCTTTTGTGCATCTTTGGTCACATGGAAATATACCAATGGCCCAAAAATCCTGAAGTGACCAACATTTGGTCTCTTACTGGAATAAGCTTCCTTTGGTGTCTTCATACTAATAATCTGATGCAGTCTACTATTCTACAAATAAACCCCTCTATTTCACACCACAACTCACAAGTATAGTGGCAGGCCTTGATCATTCAACATTACCCGTGCTTCCCCTATAATTCTTCTATTCTTCCTCTCATCCACCCCATTCTATTGTGGGTTATGGGGTGCCATAAACTCCTATTTAATCCCTTCTACTGCACAAAAGTTCTTAAAATCATTTGAGACATACTCACCACTGTTATCAATCCTCATAGCTCTAACCTTCTTTCCAGAGTCTTTCTCAACCAATGCTTTAAATTCACAAAACTTTGTGAAAGTTTGATCCTTCCTCTACATGAAAAATTTCCAACATTTACAAGAAAAGTCATCAACAAATATAACATAATACCTATGTTTAGCCATTGATTATGTCAAGAATGTTCCACGCACATCTGAATGGACTCGATCTAGAATCACCTATGCTCGACTATCTCTATCATGAAAGGAAGCCTTGGTGTATTTTCCCAAAGAACACCCCTTGCATATATCAAATTTCTCTAGCGTAACTTTGGGAAGACCAGTGGAGATCTGCTGCATGATTTTTAAAGCCCCATATGCAAGTGATCACCTGTGCCACAACTCACCAACATCTTGGTTCTACACCATCTCTACTTTTGTGCTCAAAGCAACACAATCCTCTACCTCCAACTTATAGAGTTTCTTAACTCGAATCCCCATCTTCTTTACTTGACCCATGGCTATGTGTCAAAGGAACACCTTTCCTTTTGATAAAATCAACTCATAGCCTCTATCCTCAAGAATGGCGACCGATACTATGTTTTTCTTCAACTCAGGCACATACATAACATATCTCAAGGTGAGAGGAGCACCCTTCCCCTTCTGTAAAGTAATCGTTCCCAATCCAATAGGACTATACCTCCTGTTGTCACCCATCTCAATATGCATATGGAGATCCTTCTCCTCGAGGTAACTGAACAACTCCTTGTCACCAGTCATATGAACTGAAGCTCCATTGTGAAGGTACCATACACTAACCATCATTGATGACACCATGCATGCAATGAGAGTAAATTCAAATTCGAATTAAGAGGCCAAAGCCTCACCTGGTGCTCCTCCTGAGGAATTCTTCTTGGACTTCTTGAGCGAACAATTTGTAGAAAAATGGCCCTGATCGTGACAATAAAAGCACTTAAATTTCGTCATGTATTTCTTCTTACCTCCATGGAAAGAATCTGATTTGGAATGGGAGACCTTCCCTTTCCCTTTCCTTGCCTTACTCGCTAAGGCACAATTTTCCTCATCATCAGTCTCTAATGAGGAACCATCTCTAGTGTTCCTTTTGATCTCCTCCTGCATCAAATCTGACCACAGTCGATCCCAATCTGGCGGCTTCTCCCTCCCATTGGCAGAGTCCTTATAGTTATTCCAACTCTTGGGAAGGCTTATGAGATCTAGGCTCAACATACCATCCTCAACAACGGTTATTCCGACACTTCCAAGATCATCATGAAAGTGAGTGAACTTGGTCAAGTATTTTGGAATGGTCTCGCCTTTCTCCATCTTGATTTTTCAAAGTTTGTCTTTCAGTTCCAACTTCCTATGGGCACTGCTGTTCTAGAAAAGTTCCATCAATTCTTTCCACATATCATACAATGTTTCCTTCCCATGGAGACCAATACAATATGGCCTCAAATTCCCTCAAGGATTATCCACCTCACCTTCACCACACACTTCTTCCATTTTGACATTTTTTTTGCATTCGATGTTGTTGGCTTAGGAATGTCTTGATCAATGAATTCATTGAGGCCACTATCCTCCAACACAACCTCCATCCTATCTTTCTAGGCTATATAATTCGATCTGCCTTCTAAGGCATACTCAAGCCTCAAACATTAGAAATTCATTTTCCAATCCTGAAGTATGTATTACAGATTTGAATTTCACCTCTGACCCAAAACTAAAAACTTTGAAATCTCCTATAGTATATTATCTTCAACTATGTTACCATGTAGAGTTTCCTGTAGATTCATATCTCATGTAATGTACTAAAACACAAGACAATAATCTACTCTACTCTTTAAACAACAGAAACCAATAGATCGATGAAAACAATAATCGACAAGAGGAAGATAATCAAAGACACATAACACAGTTGTTTCTCTGGGGAACCCCACTACTCAAAACATTGACCATCTATTGCATTAATCATAAATCTGAGTGATAATACAAAGCTTGTTCTCACTAGAACAATTCTTGCACAAGTATGATCAACTCTCTGCCTCACAAGCCCACTCTGGCCAACACTTATTTCCTGCCAAGCCCCTATATCCTTGCACAATTCCTATGAGTATCAATCCATATTTAATTGGGGAATCCTTCCTCCCTAACTGCACAATCCAAATTTAGGTTCTTCTTTGATTGCATGCATGACCTGTACAACTCAAATCATTCTACAACTGATAGTACAATGTCCTTGCACTTAAGTCTCAACTAGGTCTTTCTATGAAGTGACATGCATGAGATTCTCATGAGGGAACCTTCAGTTAGCTGGAGTAGCACTGAGGATGCACCAGTGCACCAACTCACTACTAGACCTCTACTAGTTCCACCAACAGTTAGAACTAGTTTAATTGTCTATAACTCAGTCAAATTGAATTATCTAATTAAAACTCAAATAAACTCATCCTGAACCCCTACAATTTAAGGAGAACATATACATGAATACAAAAAGACTTCCAACTCAAAATTCCTAAGCTAATTAAGTTAATTAAACTTAATTAACTATTTACAAGCTGCTATGAGAATAGAATTAGATTTTAATTCTTAGTTTAATTCAAGGACAAATTAAACTAGAATTTCTTGTTTCCATTTCTCAACAATTTTTATTATAGAAATAAAACTATGTAGCTAAAGAAGAATCTTAAAAAAGGGCACACAAAACACATGGAAGAGGAAACCAAGGGAAAGGTACCAAGAATTGAAGACTATCTAGTGCTAGGAGAACATAAGAATGTGTTTGCTAAAATATCAAGATGACCACCAAATAGGGACATTGATTTTTTCACAGATTTGGTACCAAGAGTTTTCCTCCTGTCCGAGAAGCCATATTGGATGAGCACACTAGAGCTTAAAAAACTGAAAATGTAGCTGGAAGATATTCTAATGAAGGGGTACATATACCCAAGTGTGTCAACTTTGGGTACCCTAGAGCTCTTTTTCAATAAAAGAAAGATGGTATATTGTAGTTTTGTGCAAACTTCATGTAGTTGAACAACGTGAAGATGAATAATAAGTATCCTTTGCCAAGGATATATGACTTATTTGATCAAATATGAGTATCTAGGGTCTTCTCTAAGATTGAATTGATGTAAGGATATCATTAGGTAAGAATTAAAGGAGATGACATTAGTAAAACAATATTTAGAGCTTGATATGGAAATTATGAGTTTGTGGTGGTGCCATTTAGGATATCCAATGCACTCAATGTCTTGATGTGCCTTATGAATCGAATTTTCCATGATTATTTGGACAAGTTTGTCATTGTACTTTTGGATGACCTCCTTATTTACTCAAAATTTGGAGAAGAACATAAGAAACACTTAGATGAAAGTCTTACAAGCGTTGAGGAAGAATTAATTTTACTCCAAACTAAGAAAATACTCATTTTACCGAAGGTAGATTCATTATTTAGTTCATATCATCTAAAGGAAGAGGTGGTAGTGGACCCAGAGAAGACAAAATCCTTCAATGAGTGGTTAGTACCAAGGAACATCACAAAGGTAAAATTCTTCATGGAATTAGCAAGCCACCACAAAATATTTATTGATGGTTTCTCAATAATAGCATGCTTAATCACTTATTTGCAAAAGAAGGGTGTGAAATTTTAGTGATATCACCAATGTGAAAAGGTTTTTTAGCAATTGAAATTGTTATTAACCAGCGCACTTATTCTTAATATAGCTTATCCAAATGAAGATTTCATTGTGTGCATTGATGCATGCAAGGAAGGGCATGGAGGAGTCCTCATGTAAAATAGGCATGTGATATGTTATGAGTCAAAGAATTTGAAGGAGCATGAGATGGATTATTTCACTCATGATTTGGATTTAGCAGTCATGATCCATGCCTTAAGAATGTGGAAGAATCACATCATGGGAAATAGGATTTAATTGTGAACAGAGCATGTTGGACTAAAGAATTTATTGGGAAAGCCAACATTGAATGCTAAAAAAATAGATGACTATAACCTGTAGATGAATATGAATTAAAAGTTATGCACATATCAAGGGGAAGGAAAATAAGATAGTTGATGCAATCAAGAAGAGGGTGCATGAAGTGCATGGTACAACCACAAGTGCATGGAAATTTGATTTATAGATAAACATTTTAGAGGTTGAAAATTCAAATTAGTGATACATGAAAATCAAAGATCTAGAAAAAGGTAACTTACTTCCAGAGTACATAAATTATGAGTTGAAAGAGAAAATAATCCTCATGTAAAAGGATGAATTTGTGTGCCAAATTTGCAAGGGAAGGAAAATACAATGTTAAGTGAAATGTACAATGTACGCTATGTTGGGCATCCAGGGTACCGGAAAACAATTTTAGTTACCAAGAATCAATATTTTTGGCCAGGAATGAAAAGGGAAGTGAATCTTAATATAGCCAGGTGTTTGGAATGCCAAAAGGTGAAAGTTAAGCATAGGAGTCCAACTAGATTGCTACAACCCATACCCATTCCAACGCAGAAGAGGGAAATTATTTCAATTGATTTTATTACAAAATTTCAATGGACTATGAGGAAACATGATTCCATAATGGAAATGGTGGATAATATCACTAAGGTTTCTCAATTTATTTTAGTGAAATCAATGTATAAGGATTTTATTTTTTTATTTTTTATATATTTTATATAGTTTATATATATATATTTTATTTTTTTTAACTATATATGAAATAAATTTCTAAATTACATGGAATGCCTAAGACAATTATTTTATATAAGGATCCCAAACCAAAAGCTTAGAAAAATTATACATCTAAATTAGATTAAGCTTAAGGTCATAGGAAAATAGAAAGACGTCCTTGTGAGGTTGCCTGCAAGCCCACGATTCAACTAGATATTTGATATTATGGTCATCGATGTCCCTAAAACTTATGGTATGCTACTTAGCAAACATTAGTCCACCAATTTAGAAGTTATTTCACATCAAGCTAGTCTCAACTTTGTCTTCGCTAGAAAATATCCACCTATAATATCAAGGTGATAAAGGAGAAATATATGTAGCATATTTTCATGTAGATGGAGGAACCCAACAAGCCATCCTCCACGTAGTTCCCAATATTAGGAAACTACACTATTGAAGTCCAATTTCGACATTTTTTACAATGCCATATAACTCATGTATTCCTAACTTTCCCTTTCATATTCACTTTGTCACAACCTATATTATAACATTTACACACCTTATAAGGTCTTCGCTTCGTATAAGCTTCATGAGACATTTATGTATTAATTTTCATTAATTCCCCATGTTTTGGTGATTTACATAAATACTTGCTGAATAGATTGATGTGATTTAAAGTCATGGAAAATTGGCGAGAGTTTAAATATCTAGGAATTCCACTCTACATTATCCCCATTTCCTCACCTATACACCAAATTCTATCCAAAATGGGAAAAAAAAATTCAACAATGGAGAGAAATCCATTTAAGTAAACGCAATATTCCGTATAGGATGAACACCTTCAATAACCACTCACATAACTGGATCGAAATCACAATGCCAATATTTTTATGTGGTTCAAACACTTTGAGAGGGAAACAGTTCATGGTCATAGCCAATGTGTCCACTTGAGGAATTTTTATTAATGCAAAAGAAAATATTTTACATAAGAGAGTTCTAACAATTAATCATCAACCATGACCCTCCATGCCATTTAAATGAAGATCATGGATCAATCACGTGCTAAGCCACAAATCAATATTTGTTAATATCGAGGAGAATATGAGTCATTGGATCACTCTATGTATAAAACATATTGTGACCATCAGATTACAATGAAACTAACACATACTGAAGAAACACATTAAGAAACATGCTTGTACATAAAATACACATTATACCAAGTTGAACTTAACTAAAACCTAATTGTCTAAATATCCTAACATCCCCCCTTAAGAACAACTTGGGATAGTATTGAATGATTTACAAAGGTGACACAATAGGAGAAGGAGGCAATAGATCCTATCCCCCCTTAATGAAAACTTCATGAACTCCTAACGTACATTGAAGTTTAGAAGAAATTACTTCTATAAGAGATTTTGTGAAAATGTTTGCCAATTGATCATCTCTAAAGCAAAAGTACACTACAGTGACTCAATCATGAACGATTTTTCTAATGAAGTGCATTTGTAGTTCAACATTTTTGCTACAATTTTATTGAACCATATGTTTGGAAATCCTGATGGAACACTATTTTTCTCACCAAAGAGTGGTCATAAGTTATTTATAGAATCTAATCTTGGAAAGTATTTGTCGAAAGCACAATACCACTTCTTGACTTGCATTAACTGCTTCTTGGTATTGTGCTTCTAGTGAATAAAGAGCATTAACTTGTTTCTTTTACAATCCCAAGAATAAAAACACAGCTTGAAGTAAAATTCAAATCATTAGGGTTGTCAACCTAATCTAAATTAGTGAAAGGAACCAACAAAGGAGCCCCCCCTTGAAATGTAACCTATCCCAATCTGAACTTTTCGCTGAATATGTTGAAGTATCCTTTTCGTTGCTTTCCAATGACTTTCATGTGGGGATTGCATATTCCAGGAAATAAGACAAACAACAAAGAAAATATCAAGATAGATATGAGTCAAATATAAGAGGGTACCAACTAACTAATAGTACAAGGTGGCATAAACTTTGGCGGTAGTGCAAGTAGTAGTAATTTTGAATCCATATTTAAAGGGAGAAGGGGTTGGTTTACAATAGTCCATGTGAAAATGGTGAATAAGGTCACATGCATACTTAGATTGGGAAAGAGAAATTCTTTCCTTGGTTTGCAAGATGTGGAGGCCAAGAAAATAATCTAAATACCCTAAGTTTTTCATTTCAAATTTCTTCTGAAGGCTTGAATTCACATGGGTTAAAATTTTAGGGTCACTACTAGTGAGGATAAGGTCCTCAATATAAAGAACAAGGAATATGAGATGGCTTCCTACTTTTATGGTGTAGATAGTGGGGTTAGAATGACATCTAGAGAATCTGGTGTCAAGAAGAAAGTTATCCATTTGGTCATACCAAGCTCGAGGAGCTTGTTTAAGACCATAGACATATTTCTTAAGGTGACAAAAAAGGTTGGATTTTCTATGAACATAACCAGGAGGTTGTTCCATGTATATTTATTCTTGTAGATCCCCATGCAAGAAGGAATATTTAACATCCATCTAATGGACCTCCCATGCATGTGAGTAAACAAGGGCTAGAACAAGGCAAATGGAATTCATTTTGGTGATAGGGGCAAATGTTTTATTGTAGTCAATTCCTTCAACTTGAGAGAATCCTTTAACAACTAACTGGGACTTATGTCTTTCAATAATTTCATCTGATGCATACTTACTTCTATATACACTTTTAAATATGATAATTTTTTTCCTTTTGGAAGAGGTACAAGTTTGCAAGAATGATTGGTCATTAAGGAACAATATTCTTCATTCATTGCTGTTTCAATTTCCTGAAGAATGATTTTGGATCATGAGCCTCTAAAAACTGAGCCAAAATTGATTTGAATTAGATAATTATATTGTTTTTCATCCATCTCAATGCATTTGGAGTGGAAAAAGTGGAGGAATTAGCTCACAGGACCGTTTTTACTGGCAAGACCCAAATTGGCAAAACGGGGTCTAAAATGTTTTAGGAGCATTTTGAGGCATCAAATGATGTTTTTTGGGGTAAAAATTTGTCTCTTAAGCACAATATATTTTCATGCTATTCTACACACAGAGAGATTTCCAACGACGCACAAATCACATCAATCAGAGTCCATATGCAAAAGTTATGCCACTCAGAAGTTGACCTTCCTGTTTTCACACCTATAGGTCGGGAGGATGCCACGTTAGTCCCCATTATTCATGTAAAAGGGGTTATCCATGTGTTTTTGATGTAAAAGACTCTATAAGAGTCTATTTTCTAACTCTAGGTAAGAGTTGATCTAGTCAAACTTAACCACTAGTAGGTTATCAGGGTGTGTTATAATCGAGCCACTAGGAGGAAGAGGCATTCCATTCTTTCAAAGAGAATATTGTTCCATAGTTGAGCAACGATAGCCAATAGAGATAGGAGGTAGAGTGCACAGAGAGGATATGTGCACTATAGCAGCTCACAAGCCACAAACATTACTTCTTTGTATCTGTAGCCATATTTCTAGACAAAGAAAGAGAGTGAAGCAACCTCACCTTCCAGTTGGGTATTCTCCCAAAAGGGTTTCCCATAGATCATATATTGTGTATTATGTGTGTGTGGGATTATTTTTTCGTTCTATAATTTTTTGTTGGATTTAATTTTACATGCATGCACTAATTACAGTTAATTTTGCAGATCCAGAAATTAAATAAAACTATAATAGTGTAGAATCTCATATTTTTAATATAAACTTATAAGATATGTTGTGATGAACTGTCCAATGGAATATCCATGATAATTTACAGATCAAAAAGAGGGGAGGCTTGTTGGAACTATGAATGACTATGGTGGTGATTTGTAGGATCACTAACATGGTCACTAGCGACTTCACGTGTTGAACTTACCCATTTGGGAAGTTGTGGTGTTGGTGCAGGTTCATGTTCAATGGACTCATCTAGAGGAATGTGAGTAATTGGAGGTGGATTTTCATCCCCAATGTTGTTATTTGAAGAAGAAACCAAGATAGGAAGAGATGGTGGCACAACCACCAAAGATGAATTGCACGCCGAAGAGGGCACAACCACAGAATTACGCCAGAAAGCGAAGAGATTTTCATCAAATTTAATATCTCTTCTAATGATTATTTCATTGGAGTGAGCTTGAAGAAGTCTATAAACTTTGATATCTTCTAAATATCCAACAAAAATACACTTCTCACTTTTAGGCTATAAAGATTTCTTTTTTTCATTAGGAATATGATCACATGCTACATTACCAAAGATACAAAAGTGGCTCACATCTAGTTAGCTTTTAGTCCATGCTTCTTCTAGAGTTATATTGCTTAAATCCTTTGTGGGAGTGTGATTTACTATGTAATTTTCATAGTTGATTTCTTCCACCCAATAATGGAGACTTAATCCTTAGATTGAATCATGCAATTAGCCATTTCTTTTAATGCACGATTCTTTCTTTCAACAACACCATTTTATTGTGGTGTGTATGGAATAGAATGTGGCATTTGAATGCCTTGTATAGTGTAGCAAGTTGTGAATTTATTATTAACATATTCACCTCCATTATATGTTCCTTACCTTTGTAGTTCATATCCATATTTTTTTCTACAAGGACCTTGAAGGCCAAGAACAAGTCAAAATATTCTCTCTTAACTAAGAAATAAACCCAAGTACATCTGGAGAAATCATCAATGAAAGTTAAGAAGTAATTGAACCCAGAGAAGGAAGGAGAAGAAATTGGACCACAGATTTCAACCATGAACAAGCTGCAAAGGGGTTGAGGTGTGCCAAGAGGTACATTTGTTAAAACTATCCCAATGATGTTTTTTGAGAAAATAACTAGAACATACACCATCACTATTAGAAACAAGAGGAATACCAATCACCATACAATAACGTTATTAAATAAATTAAGTTTGAATAAAAAATTTCAAAAAGTAACCTAAGAGGAGATTTGAACTCAAGACCTCTTACTAAATAAAATAAATTTTAACCAAGTGAGCTATTGCAAAAATCATAACAGTAATAGTGAAGGAGGGTGGGGTTGTTGTTGTTGGCATAACAATAATAGTGAAGGAGGGTAGGGGTGTTTTTGTTGTTATTTTTATTGCTTTGCCTTGAACTGTGTGTCTACCAGAAAATACGTGCTCATCCAAAAACAAACCAGAATTCAAAAAAAAAATTCAAAACTCAACAACAAAGGGGTTAAATCTTGGTTAGCTTACCTGGAAAATGCAACATTTCTTGTTGTTTCTGACTTGTTTATACCATACAAAATAGATGAAATAAGATCATATGTAGTCAAGAAAGACTAGAAAACTGAGAATATAAATAAAAACTAGAATATGAGTTCTACAATTTAAAAAAAAAAAGGCATATTTGGATTGTATACCTCTAGATATGACGAAAAATTTTGTATCTCGGAAAAACATACACGTTTTTTTATGAAATGAAAGGAATTCTTAGCTAAAATAAGTATTTTGGATGTAATGAAATAATCTATCTAGGCCAAGATAGTACATAAATAACAATTCTAAAAAATGTGGGGACACGGGTTTCAAGATATTTATGTGAGTTACGAATGATAGAAATTGACGATCACTATGGCCATGGAATATTTGTACCAGGAAGATATCCCTAAAGGGATCACTTCACGCCTACTCAACCAGAGAGCCTAACCCCAAGAGTGTCAAGAGAATTGAACCCATGCCCTCTCAATAACAAAAGTGCTTTAATGGCGAGAACTCGACCAATTGAACTAACCATCAAAACTAATAAATAAACTTGTTTTATAATAAAAAAATTAAAAATAAAAATAATTTATTTTAAAATTTTCAATTAAAGAATTAATAATGGAAAAAAAGATATATATATATATATATATATATATATATATATATATATAATATATATATATATATATAATATATATGGAATTATTTTTAAATAAAAATAATTAATGTATATCATTTGTTTGAGGGTTTTTTTTTTAATTAATAATTTGTTTTATAATAATATTAAGTTTCGTAGGTTGTAGCTTTAGAAATGTAGTTTCAAGCTAACAAAATTATTAATAACATTTTTTTCACATTAAAGGTTCGTTTTAAGGTTTTGGTTACAAAGTATTAGTTTTTAAAATAATAGTTTCAATTAAGTTGTAATTTGAATTATAAAAGAGGAGTTACTACTCAATTATAAAAGAGGAGTTTTATTAATGGATCACTCTTTGATTTATGAGTTGATTTTAAGATTTTAGTTTAAATGGTCCTAGGTTGTTAATCAACTCTAACATCATGACAAAGCTTCTAAATAAAGAACAATGGGGTGTAATTGTACAATTATGTTCACTAGAGGATCCCACATCGAAATCATGTACTTCTCCAGATCTCCAAAAAGTTTTGGACAATCATTCCAAGGTATTTGAGACTCCCAAAGGCCTCCCACCTATTTGGGATCATGATCATGCTACTCATTTGATTCCAGGAAGTGTTCCTCCAAACATCAGGCCTTACAGATATCCATATGCCCAAAGGAGTGGGAACTCATTCAAAAGTTGTAGAAGATCCCAATTCAAATAGTATTGCGAGAACTTGACAAGGAAGGAAAAATCATATTGGAACCTAAAGCAGTCACAGAACCGAGAAATCAACAACTACGAAATAAATCAATTTCAGAGTATCTCATCAAGTGGAAGAACTTACGTAGTGACGATTCCACATGGGAGGACATGAATATATATAGATGTATCAAGACCTACTGAAGCATTGAGGACAACACTTTTTGAAGGAGAGGGGCATGTTAGGTCTTTATACTATTAGTGTGATCCCTTTTTTTTATTAGTACAACCCCCTTATTATATTGTTGTGCCCATGTAGTCCTCATATTGTTATCATTGTGCCCTTACATTATTATTGTTATGTCGACTCTGATTATATTATGACCCCTTAGACTCCTATATATAGAAAGGAGGTCTTGTCATTTGTATCATCCAAGAATTTTTCATTTGTGTAATGTAAAGGAGGTTACCCCCTCGAAGAGGCTTATTTCTAAGGTGTTGATCTATCTTTTCTATCTTTTTGTGAGCTAGTATCATAACATTTATATAATATACATAGAACCAAAATTTGCTTAACCTTTATCTAATTACAAATATATCAACAAACATAATAAATTTGATATTAATTATTAATAGAATTAAGAAAGAAAAATGTAAATTAAAACAACTCTACATTTTAAAGATTACTTTTAGTGTTAGCATATTATTATAAATGAACTTTCTTTCAACATTTCATAAAGAGATAAAATGAATGAAATATAGAAAATAACATTTTATTAAGAAATAAATTAAATTAAATTAAAAAATGGCATTTTATTGGAAAGAAATCTCATGGCATAAAAGCACATTTTCAATGATACCATTAAGAAAGTCTTCAATTTTTTTTATAATGGTGGAAGAACTACTCAAGAATAAGATAAAGAAACACAAATTCTTAGATTTAAGGTAGATGATTTATTAACCCTGAAATGTTGCAAAATTAATAAGTAAAAAGATATCTCTACCTAGTTTGGAAGTTGCAATATGCATTAGTACCACCATTGTATCCAAAAAAAAAATAGAAACAAAGACTTTTAGGATTGTTTATAGCTTATGGTAAACAAAGACTATTTATAGCTAATGTTTTCAAACACACTCGTGTTGTAGTATGAATAACAACTTTGTTGTCACTTACTTTAAACATCAACACTTTGCATTGGAAGAATATCACATTTTGCTTCCATGCGTGTCATCATTATTCGCATAAAGATCAACGTTCACCACTATCTAAGTGAACATTCCCATGTTCCTTCACATGTAAAGTGCCATTTAATATAATTTTGAATTGTATGGAGGGTTTTTAAATACATCACATTTATTAGTCCCTGCCCTCCGGGCCTGGCAGGGACTAGAGTAATCAATTTTCATCGATTGCATTAGTTTGACACAAGAATCGATAAATCTATTTTTACTTAAACAAATTTTGGCGATATGTCACATTAACCGATGCCATAAAATATGTTTGCTGATGCTTGTAACCAATCAAAGCAACGTTCATCTTATTTGGCCTCAGTACGAGGTATACCATCTGAGAAGTTAGGAAACTGTTCGAAAAGCAGTTGGGTTAATTAAAACAGTGTCGCCTACCTGAAGTAATGCTATCGCAAAGATAGCATTAGTTCCCTAACATTTAATGTTAATTACGGGGAGCTAACATTACGGAGAAATGCTATGGCGTAGGTTAGGTCGCTTATGCATATAACAGGTGTCATACAGGTGCCATAAGTTCCATACCAGGTGCTACACTGTAACATTAAAACTTCCACCGCATAGCACATTTGTTACAGTCATAAAACTTCCATCGCAGAGCACTGTCATTGTTGATCAGCTCACACGTGAACGCCGCCTTAACTGTTCCTGGTTGCGATCGGAAGGGCTCGGTTGAACTGTGAACTGCTGCACATGAATGCATACAAGGGTGGAAACGCTGGTTCAACATATTCTCTGCATATTTGAACTTACTCTGGCTTCAGGGTATTCTTCGTCTTCCACGTATTAGCCGTTCCTGGTAAGCTTCGAATCCACTGTTAAAATTCTTCTGTTTTCGTTAATTGCATCATAAAATCTAATGCTATCGTAATATAATGTTGTTTTAGACCATTAATATAAGGATGTTCTGATACAACAAATTTCTTTACCCTGTTTCTTGAAGATGAGCTACGCTACTTCATCCACTGCACAAAGATCTAAGATATCTGCATGCGCTGCTTGCAAAGTCCAGAGGAGAAAGTGTTCAGAAAAATGTTTGCTCACGCCATATTTTCCACCAGACGATATCAGCAAGTTCCTCGTGATACGCAGAGTCTTTAGAAATCGCCGCGTCCTCAAACTACTCAAGGTTCGTGACAAAAACTTGAACGAGTTGAAATTCCTAACTAATAAAAAGCAATATGACCTTTTAATCTATACCTTCGGAAATTATTATAAATATTTCACATAAATTGAAAAAATTGCAAAACTGAATTGGTATTGAAAAAATAAAAGAAGTAACATCGCCTGGATCCATCATAACTGCTATTGTCTCTAGATTTCAAGCAAGTGTAAAAGATCTATTCCAAGTTTGCCTGGTTAAAAATGTAAACTGATCCATTGGTAGCATATGTTGTTTGCTGATAAAGAAAATACTCTTTCAAAATGGAAAGCAGATTGGTCTCTCTTCACTCACTCATTTTTATTTCAAATAATTCAGACGGGCAAGCTCTCTAAAGAAGAGTCTACTTCAGAAGACTTGTAATGCTATTATTTTTTCAATCAATCTCCTACAACTAATTTCTGACCCGTTTGCCTTGAGAGTTTAAGTTAACTGGTTTATCATGATGGCAGGTATATATATTTGGGATTATTTGACAGTGAAGAGGAGGCTGCAAGGTAAGCCATTACAATTTAGCTCAGGCACATTTTACAAATTGACTGTCGAATATATACATTTCAAGGATCAATTCTTACATAAATGGACTTTGTATCTGCTCTGCAAGGGCATATGATAAGGCTGCTATCAGGTGCAATGGAAAGGAGGCAGTAACGAACTTTGATTTAGCTTGAAAACCAGAACAATATTTCTAAACTATGCATTTCGCATTTTTCTTTACGGTGCTATGTACTTGACTGAAATTTCAATGTAATTACATTCGTAGCAAATGATAAATTGACCACGTAAAATTTTTGATTCCTCTGCGTCAATTCTTCACTGAGTATTGAATGCATTTGCAGTGCCACTACAAATTTTTTAATTAGCCCCAAACAGCCTTTTTCAAATCCATGGAGGCATCAGTGTTACTGCCCTGTGTGCTTAAACTCTTGTCGTCGTATTAGCGAGCACAGTCTGCTAGTCAATAGTCCTTACCCAAAGTTAAGGCCGAGTTTGTAAGAAATGCAAGAAACTAAAACAAGAAAGGGTTTTTGTAACGATTTGAGCGCTTACCGAATTAACTGCTGAAACCGGAGTAGCCGAATTACTGTATATTTACAGCTATGCTAGATGATCTCCATCCATTCTGTATCTCTCTGTAAATATCCTCTCTCTATGGCCTTGTTTTCTGAGGTCATCAGCAACTCGGATCCGTTTGGCATACATCTGAATTATGTAACAAATATTCAACATCGTTCCTGGCCTAGCCTCTGCATACATGCCTTTTCTGAGAGTCCTCAACTCGATGGAACTGATAAAGGGACCATCACTCTCAGAGGTTCTGATCAAGCGAACACACTGAATCCTTGATACAAAACTATATCTGTTACAGGATGCTGCGCCTAGTTCCAAAGACCTGTGGACACCTTCCATTTACTTCGTAATCCTGCCTCCAGGTCTGGACCAAACTTGCTTCAGGAATGTACCTTCCGCGGGCTATAGCGCTCCAGTACTCCGTACGGGCACGTGTAATGCATGCAGGTACTCCACGAAACCAACTCCCTGGCCACTTTTTCTTTTTGGGTGCAATGTATTTAGCTTGAAAACCGGAACAATATTTCTAAACTATGCATTTCGCATTTTTCTTCACAGTGCTATGTACTTGACTGAAAATTCAATGTAATTACATTCGTAGCAAATGGTAAATTGAGTTACTTATTACTTTAAATTTTGTAATTTATAGTTGCTCTCGGGTCAAAGCTCTCAGTTCTCCACGAAACCAACTCCCTGGCCACTTTTTCTTTTTGGGTGCAATGTATTTAGCTTGAAAACCGGAACAATATTTCTAAACTATGCATTTCGCATTTTTCTTCACGGTGCTATGTACTTGATTGAAATTTCAATGTAATTACATTCGTAGCAAATGGTAAATTGAGTTACTTGTTACTTTAAATTTTGTAATTTATAGTTGCTCTCGGGTGAAAGCTCTCGGGTCCCTTTGAGCCGCCTTAATCCGGTTTGAATTCTTGTGACAATACAATTTTTTTACTTGAAGTTTTCAATAGATTATTATTAGAGCCTTGTATCAACTGAATGCTTTTCAAAAATAGATTGTCCTGTATAAAGTTTAGTGGAGGACAGCTTTAAACTTTGGGTGCACATATCAAATTTTATCAAGCTACATATGGTGTGACCTAATAGAACCTTTGAATGATGTTATTCCTTTTTATTAGTCACTCCCTCCCTCAAATAATCAACAATTTTTTATTCATTTTAATTTAAAACTATTATAATTAAGGTATCGGCTTAAATCATTAAAAAACTGATGTCCGTCAAATATCAATACCTTAAATGTTGTCAATTGAATGCGTATGTGACATATTCCATATCTGACTGTTCTTATGCATGCCATTGCAGAACATTGAGCTCAGACCTCATCAAATTCACTCTCGGTATCAGGGCTTGTGGATTGACTTATATAGAATTTGTAGAATGAAGAAAATGAGTTGATTTATTGCAGTGCTGGCAACATTGTGTGAACAAGCCAAAGACGTTACAACTGGTGCAATCTGAGTGGCCTTAGATACTGGTTGCTCGTGCTACTTTTTGTGCTGCTTCAACAGAATCCACTACGGCTGCTGCTGGCTATGGCTCTATATATGCTACTGAGTCCACTGGGTCAACTACAGCTATGCAGCTAGCCAGCGGGGCAGCTAGTTCCCATGCAGCTAGCCGGCTTAGGGCAAGGACTAGCTGCCCCGCAGCACCTCTTGTTTTTAAATCAAACTTTTAAATTAAGTCAATGTGGTCCATCAAAGTATATTTTAATTCAAAAATAGTTGTGAGATCTTTGGAAGAATTTCCATGGGTGTGTATTATAAAGTTTGACTTAAAAATTGATCGTTTAACACCAATTTTTTTTTATCATATTTTATAAAAGATAATGATTTCAAATTGATATTAAATGTTTGATATAAATTTCAATGTATTATATTAAATGTGTGAATAAATTATTCATTATATATTAATAAAAAGTTTTATTATTTTTATTTTTATAAAAATTAAGGGTTAATATTGGTAGTTGGCTAATTTTCCATGTTTAAAAGAAATCACTAATTTCCATTTTTTTTTTTCTAAAAATGATTCCCCAGATTTTATAATATAAAATTATTTTACCTTAAAAATTGCCAAATTTTTACAAACATGATATAAAATCATTATAAATTTGAAAATTTTTACAAAAGTATCTCGAAACATTTTATACTTTGCAAGGTAGCAACTAGTAAGATTGACAAATGTTTCTAAACTTTAGAATAAATTTGTATTCTTAAATTTCACAATCGTTATTATAAGAAAGTTAGAAAATTGCAAAATAACTTTGTATTGATAACTACAAAATGAGAACATTGGATTAATGAAAATTGAGAAACTTTGGTCACATCAGCTAAAAGTTAGGCATGCATTAATTGTCGAATGTTTAGTTGGATGAAAGGAAAATGAAAGCTTTCACCACTTTAAGGTAAGAATTGGACATATTCCATTTTTTTTTTGCAATGGGAAGAAGCGAGAGGAGCGGGAGCTGGGGAAAACAGGGGTTATAGTTCACAGATTTTCTGACCTAAGGTTTGAAACTAGACAGGAACAGGGTCAGAGTGGTAGAACTTTTCAGGAGGGGACAAATCCTGACCCGACAGATGGTAAACGAGGGGTCCATAGGGACCCCAACATACAAACAGGTAATCATGCACAAGAAATCAACACAGGAAGGGGTGCAAATAGTAGGGTATGAAAGGTCAAATAAAGAGGAAGGAACTAGCAAGGGAAGGAGCGAAAACAGGGGCGAGGAGGAACAAAATACTCAAAAGTTGAAAGGGAAAGAGGGCAACGGAAGAGTAGACAGTAGAAGCAAGACAAAGGAAGTGCAGACACATCCCGCACAGGAGAATAAACAAGAGAAGGAGCAAGAAGACAATGAGAATATTGCTCTGGAAAAAGAAAGCGAGGGGAAGGAGAACATGCCAGAAAATCTTACTGATATACTGACTCAAGGCCCATGCAAGCCTAAAATAGCAGAAGTCCTAAGGGTGGTACTAATGGACCCAGAAATTCAAGCCTACAGAGAACACATGACTGAACATGCAGTGATCTGCAAGTTCATGGGACTGTGGCCAACGGAAAGGGTGTTGTGTCAATGGATAAAGCAACAATGGAAACCTAAAGGTGATGTTAGACTACACCTAGGAGCCAAAGGTTTTTTCCAGTAGTTTTTTCCAATTTAGAAGACAAGGATAGAATTTTTTATGGTGGACCTTACTTTTTCGCTTCAGCGTGCCTCTATATGAAGCCGTGGAAACCCAACTTTGTGCCAGAGAAAGAAACCTTCATGCAGGTGCCAGTCTGGATTCGCCTCTTCGCACTCCCAATAGACTATTAGGGTCATGTAGCTCTAAAACAGATAGGTGAAAATTTAGGGACCTTTATCAAAGCCTCAGAAGCCACTCTGCAAAGAAGATATACTTCCTGTGCTCGGATCTGTCTGGAGATGGATGTTTCAGGGGCATTGCATGAAGGACTGTGGCTGGAATACAGGGATGAGGACTATTTCCAAGCTATTGACTATGAGCAAATTCCATTTCGTTGCAGGAAGTGCCATGAGCATGGACATTTAATCAGAGAATGTCCATTAAATAAGACAGTGGAAGTACACGAGGAAGATCAAGCAGGAAAGAACAGGGATACCTTCATTCGACTGAGAGCAAGACAAAGAGAAAACAGGAAACGACCAATCAGAACAAGAGCAACACAAGGTAACACTAGTAATGCCTTTGAAGTGTTGGAAACTGAAACTGACTCAGAGGACCATAATAAGGAGCACAAGACCGCTGAAGCCAATGAGTCAACAACAGAATTAGCAACCAAAGTAATGGAGGAAAATATTCGAAACAGTACTGAAAAGAATCAAGAAGGCACAGAAGGAGCAGATGAGGATTCAGAGATGCTCATAAGTGACATAGGCAGTGAGGAAATGAAGCTCAATGAGGTATTAGAGCAGGAAGGAGTTAGTCTACCAGACATGGTGGAAGACTGGAGAAAGAAGGGATGGAAAACATATCGGAAGAGGAAGTTAGGAAAATTAATGAAATATTCATAACTAAGCAGAAAGCAGAGTTGGAGATGCAAACAGGAACTTGGGCATAGCAAAAGGAATGGGACTCCGAACAAAAATCTTACTTCAAACATCCACCAATTCCAAACAAAAGAAGAAGAGAGGAAGTAGATCCAATAATGAGGCATTGCAGGAAATGGGACAAATGCTCTTAAACTCTGGTAAGATGAAAGCTCTAGAAGTGTTTTCTCTTAGACACTAATTCTTTATGTGTTAAAATGAAAGTCATTTCTTGGAATGTTAGAGGGCTCAATAGCCAAACAAAACAAAGACTGTTAAAGAGGAAGGTCCACAAGGAAAAACCTGATATCATATTTGTGCAAGAAACCAAATGTGCAAGTAATACTATTAATAACTCAAGCAAAAAGCTAGGTAGACAAATGGAATACTTGGAAACCGTTAGTCATGGATGGGATGGAGGTTTAGTCACTTGGTGGAATCCACATGTAATCAACATCCTCTCCTCTGAGGCTACCAGACACTTTATAGCCATAGAAGTTCAAGTGATAGGCAATTCAGAGACCTATTTGTGTACCAATGTTTACGGGTCTCAAAAGTTAGAAGAGAAATACACTTTTCTAAGAACTTTATTGAATCTGAAGCTCAGATATCCCAGAGCGAAAGCAATCATAGGAGGGCATTTCAATATGATAACTACACTAACAGAGAAGAAGGGAGGAATTAGGAAACTCAACAAAGATTCTGAAGCATTCTTAGATTTTATCAACACAGCTAAATTAGTGGATATCCACCCCAAGAGTGGGGCCTTCACTTGGAATAAAAAAAGGGGAGGTGAGAGACAAATCGCATCTCGTCTTGACAGATTTCTAATATCTGAAAGTCTGTTGTTGGAGGGAGTAATAGTAGAATCAGACATTCTACCTAGTGGAGGGTCGAATCATTGGCCCATTTCTCTGATGGCTGCTATACAGGGCACTCCTAGAAATAAACCATTTAGGTTTGAGAAATTTTGGCTCAATCATCCAGAATTCACTCAACTTGTTGAGAAGTGGTGGCATGAACCGTTGGATATCAGAGGAACCAAAATGTTCAAGCTTCAAGGTAAATTGAGACACATCAAAAATAGAATCAAAACATGGAATATAAGTCTTTGGGAATATATTCAAATAAAAAGCGAAAATAGAGGAGCAACTAGAGCAAATTCACAAAGGTTGGATTATTGGAGATAGCAACCCAGAAACTGCAAACAAAGAAAAAATATTAATGCAACAATGGCAGCTTCGTTGCCAACAGGAAGAGATCCTTTGGAAGCAAAAGTCCCTGATCCAATGGCTCAAGGAAGGGGAACAGAACACCAAATTCTTTCATAGATCAACTCTGGACTATAGGAGTGTCAATAAAATCCTTAGTCTCAAAAGCGAACAAGGGGACAATATCGAGAATCATCAAGAAATTTCTACCCTGCTCACTTCTCATTTCAACAGCATAGCTCAGGAGCTAGAGGTAGACAAAACAGGAGCAATTGCCGAACTCATCAAATCTATTCCCAAGACAATCTCTAATGAGCAAAACCTTGCATTAACTAGAGAAATCTCTTTAGAAGAAGTGGAGGAAGCAGTGAAGGATATGCCAAATGACAAAGTGCCTGGACCTGATGGCTTCACCATCAATTTTTACAAGGCTTACTGGGAAATTGTTAAAATTGAGGTTTGGGAAGTGGTGGAGGATTCTCGGCATTCTGCCTCAATTCTCAAATCTCTTAATTCTACTTCCCTAGCCCTAATTCTAAAAGAAGAGGAAGCCAACACCCCTGCAAAATTTTGACCTATTTCTTTGTGCAATGTTATCTACAAGATCATCTCTAAAGTCATAGCCAATAGACTGAAACCTATTCTTCCGAGCATCATTTCAGAGGAACAATCAGGATATGTTGAGGGAAGACAAATTATGGACAACATCCTTCTAGCACAGGAAATGATTCATACACTTCACTCCAGGAAAGTAGCAGGCATGATGATGCAACTTGATTTATCAAAGGCTTATGATAAAGTCAACTGGAATTACTTAGAAGCAATCTTAAAAGCTTTCGATTTTGCCAATCAATGGATAAAGTGGATTTTAGCTCTAATCAAATCTACCAAATTTTCTATAATGGTAAATGGTGCCCCTGCCAACCAATTCTCCCCATCACGAGGACTCAGACAAGGAGACCCACTTTCTCCTTTCCTTTTTGTTATCTTGATGGAAGGTTTAAGTAGACTCATTCAAAGTGCTAAAGAGGAAGGAAAGATCAAAGGACTGCAGCCCTTGCCCTCCATTCTAGCAACCACTCATCAGCAATTTGTTGATGATACAATGTTACATGGGTCTCCAATAGTCAAAGAAGCCCAGGGCTATAAAACGATCTTGAATCTTTTCAGCGAAGCCTCAGGTATGGAAATTAATCTATCTAAATCCACTATATTATTTTTCAATACGCATTTAGCTGTGTAGAAGAATCTCTCGAGCATTCTAGGCTTCCGAAGAGGCAGTCTGCCCTCGAGGTACCTAGGAGCTCCTTAAACCTTGGCAAAAAACTCATTGGGAGAAGATCATAGCTAACCTGGAGAAGAGATGTCATCACTGGACCCATCGGGCCCTCAATTTTGCAGGGAGGCTAGTTCTAACTAAAGCGGTTCTGCAAGCTATTCCAAAATATATGCTATCCATAATCCTGACTCCCAAAGGAGTCCTACAGCAAATGAGAGTGATACAGAGAACTTTCTTATGGACAAGAAATGCAGAGGAGAAAATGGGCTCTAGTGGTATGGAGTAAATTATGCAAACCTAAGCATTTAGGAGGGTTAAACCTGCTTGACCCCTTTACTATAAAAAGAGCTTGTGGGGCCAAACTGTGGTGGAAATGGCTGAAGGAACCCAATCTTCCTTGGGCTAGACATTGGAAGGATAAATATGCTCCAACGCACAACACCCAGGATTTAATCAAAATACAAGAGAATCCAGAAGGGTCCCCAGTCTGGAACCTAGCAAGGAGAAATCGAGAAATTATACAGGAGAACAACTTCTGGGAAATCTGCAATGGGAAAACGACCTTCTTCTGGGAGGATTCCTGGCAACAACTCCCTAAGCTAAAAAGGCCAGAGTTTGCAGAACTGCAAAGAAACTATCAAGAGCATGGGAAAAAAATGGTCCATCACTATTGGACTCCTAATAACAGGGACTCAGAATGGAGAAATTGGGTAATCAGCGAAATAGAGAGCACAACTGAGGCAAACAGCAATGTCAGGAACCTGAAAAATATATTAAACAAAAGAAGAATAAGAAAGGTGGATGACAGTGACCAACTAAGATGGGGAAAGCATGGCGGGGGAAATTTCACGCTCAAAGAAGCCAGAAATTGTATCAAAAACTCAGAGCAGATTGAAAAGGTTCCATGGAGCAGCAAGGTCTAGGATTCTCAGTTCTGGCCAAAAATTAGAATCTTCCTCTGGCTCCTAATGCATAGAAAAACTTTGACTTGGGAAAATATCTGCAAGAAAGGTTTTTGTGGCCCTTCCAAGTGTCCCTTGTGCAACAAAGAAGAGGAAACTATGAACCATCTCTTCAGTACTTGTGAAACGGCAAACATACTATGGAATTGGGTGGAAAACACTTTGAAGCAAATGGATAGAAATAAAGAGTCCATCCAGGAGACCATCGAGAATTGGAGAGGTAATTTCTCTAGTAATCAAAGGGTAAACGTCATTTGGAAAATAATACCAGGGTTTATTACATGGACAATCTGGAAAGAACGGAATAGAAGAGTATTCTTAAACGAAACCAGGGACATAAATCACTCTAAAGATATTATCAAACAAAATATAAGACAGTTGGTTCTTGTCAAACGCAAAACAGAGCAAGATAGTAAATCTTCGAGTCAGGAATTAAAAATCTTGAAAGCCTTTAACCTTGATAATGGAGCATCTGTGGCTACAGTGGATCACCAACAGGAGCTAAGAACCTCATTAAGCATCTGGAAGCGGCCACCTTTAGGCTTCCTTAAGCTAAATTTCGATGGTGCATCAAGAGGTAATCCAGGACTGGCTGGCATTGGTGGCATTATAAGGAATAGGGAAGGGGAAATTATGCACATCTACAGCAGAGCCTTAGGGGAAGGAACGAACAATGAGATGGAGTTCGCAGCAATGGAACAGGGTCTCATAATTCTAAGAAATTTACAGGCGGGCGCTGCAGTAGTTGAGGGGGATTCCCAGCTTGCAATAACAACATCCAGAAGGATGTATGCGGGAGCTAAAGCAAGTAAGGTCACACAGCACTGGCGACTGGCTAAGGTGACAGAAAACATAGCTGAACACTTGGGGTGGCTGAAAGGTTTAGTTTTTTAGGCTGTTCGCCGTAAAGCCAATGCAGTTGCAGACCATCTGGTAAACGTTGGTATAGAGAACCCCACCAGCATATTGGACAACTGTTGGCAGGACATCATCTGCCCAGAATTAAAAAATAAATGCACCTGCTCTCGAGGCAGGATTTGGTGAATGAAGGGTAGGATCGAAAAGGCAGTGATCTCTGCAGGCATAACTAAATGATGATGCAAATCATGCGAACTGTGGGGAGAATTAAAGGCTTGCAAGAGACCGAATGACGGACTGAACAGGAGCACTCAATGCTCGAGCAGGAGGAGGTAATGCCCATCAGAACTATGATCACAAAAAATGAGCGCCACCAATGCCCATACGGAAGATGGGACACTTGGAACGCTATGGAGAAGAGCAAGAAAGGTGACCGCAGAAGCAGGACATCGGATCATTACCGGAAGGTGCCCGGTTACTCTCCCAATTTCATCTATTTAATCTTAAGCCCTGGCAACAGCAAGGCCACTGTTTCTTCGAGCTGCAAGCGGAAAACCTTCTCCTTAATCCTCAGATCATAGAGCAACCAGTCGGGTGCAGTTAAGATAATGGCGAGCGAGGGGAGCCAAAATGCATCGGCCAACCAAGATTTGAAACGAGCTCGGGAAGCCTATGAGTCACGCACCTCGCAGAAAGAAAAGCGGAAAATTGAGGAGCTGGAGGCCATTGTTACTGAAGAGGAGAAAAATTTGGAAGCACAGGAGGTGGAGAAGCATATGAAATGGGTGCAGGATCATGGTACAGTCACAACATGGGCAACTCAATTTGTGCGGACGCAAGCAGAGATATGGAGGATGAAAACAATGTTGGCTAAGGCCATTAGCATGCAGGGGGACTACGCCAACCAAGTGCATCAAGCTCAACAGATAATTGCGGTTACGACAGAAGAGCATATGGCGATTCTGGAGAGTTTGGAGTTCAAGATAAGTAGTATGGAACAACAATTTGACACTGTTTCAAAAAAAATCACGGTCCTCATCAGTCTTCTGCGGCACACTATAAATCAAGATGCCAGGAATGCTCGGGAAAAGACGGAGGGGCACATAGGTGACAACCAGAGGACCCTTCCTTCACCATCTCAGGTGGGCAAGGCTAAGGCGTCGTCTGGGCCGGATACCTCCAAGAATTACATAGTTCTTGACATGTATTGAGTCTCAGCTATCTGTCATGTCTGGTTACTTGTTGTTTTTCTTAATGTTTAGTTGTGGCTCTGTCGATTTTTGCTCTGGGAACAACTATAGTTGCCCTCAGATCTGTACGAAGCCTAGTCGAAACATTGTTAATTTTGGAGAACCCCAATCCTTTGCCGCCCTGCGTGGTGTGCTCCGGGGTTCTATGGTTGTTTTTTGACCAAACACTTAGTAGGAGGGTTGTCTGGTGTTTGCTTGGGCAAACTTTTTGTAATATATTTATTTTGATCTAATATAATATGCTGATTTACAAAAAAAAAGGTAAGAATTGGACAATTAGTTATGAAAAACATTTTGTATTTATGAGGAATATAAAATATAATTTAAAATTACAATAAGTTGCTTATAATATTTATAGTTTATGATATTGATCACAAGGATTAAAAGTGAGCTCATTATAACATATCAAAAGCCTCAAAACTCGTCCTAAAAGTACCATTAAAAATATGTTTATAAAAAGAAAAAGTTCATTTTCATGTTATTGGCTTTTAAGGAGAAGCAAGGTGCATATTAAAATTTCATGAAAATGGCTTAATTTAAACTACATGTTTCCTATATGTTTTTGGGGTGTAACATGTCTGCTATCTTTCATGTCCCATTAAAAATGTGTTTATAAATTGAAAAAGTTCATTTTCATATTATTGACTTTTGAGGAGAAGCAAGGTGCATGTTAAAATTTCATGAAAATGACTTAATTTAAACGGCATGTTTATGTTCTTGTGGTGTGACATGTTCACTATCTTTCATGTGGTTGTCCAAGGATTTAATTATTATGTTGGCATAATATTGAATGAAGTAAATTAAGGGAATATGATTCGTGGTAGATTGAACAAGGGTATGATGAGGAACGTTAACTATAATTAACATTTACTAATTTTTAAGTTAACAATTTTTAATTCTAGTTAAAATTGAGAGCATATTAATATCATTACTAGTATATTCCAATTAATACATCACTTTCCAAATAAAGATATGTGGATCCTTCTATTTTTTTATGAAATCCTAGAGTACAATAGACAAATACACAACTTGTAGCATTTTTCTTATTCACTTCAATGAATTCTACTATTTCTAACAACAATATACATTTTCTCTTTATAAAATTTGTTCTAAAACTATTTCCTTCAACTTATGCACAAGTAATATTTGAAATAAATAACAAATAAATTTAAAATAATTTAAAATGTGTAAAATAATGACTATTTATCAACAATGGTGGAAAATTCATGTTCATAGGTTCAAGCACCATTGTGATTCACATATTTTTAGTAAAATGCACATTGCTTTTCAAATATTGATTCAGGTTATGCATTAATTAGTTTAGGATTTGTTCACTTTTCCATTGACTTACAAAAATGTAGATGTGACCACCACTTTAGGGAGGATCAACAAACCTTAGAGTAAGTTTAATATGTCCTTTGGCTACTATTTGTGCATGAGAGGCGTTTTTCTTTCATGTCCCTAAGTTAGCATTAACACTCTTCCTTTCATACAAGCTTTGAATTAAGAAAGTTGGCCACTAGTTTCCATAAATTAGTATATAATGATCATCTATGAAGAAAAATATTTAAGGTTTATTTTTTAGGGCTTAATTGAATGTAATGTCTTATATGTACAACCTTTTGTGATTGTAAGGTAGTTTTGACTTAGTTGTGGGATTTTTCATTTTGGATTCTAGTTTGGTAATGCACTTGTTTTTCCACTTCATTTAATACATTCAAACTATAAATAGACATAGCAATAAAAACTTATATTTTGGATTTGTATGGATTAATGTATTATTAAATTGTACTTCCTTCTACCATTGATTACATATATGTACAAATTATTCTAAAATATCACCTCTCAATCATCCTAAAAATATAAAAGACATCCTTAACTTACAAATGAATTTGTTATCCCTTAACTCTCTAATTAGCCATGCCTATGAAAATGACGTATATGATCATTCAATATGAAGTATATGGTATAAAAACAAGAGCTAGGAACTATAGCATTCTAGTTTCTTTTATGGTGCATGGTTCATGCAGTAGGCTCCAATATATTATATTATCCTTATAGGACTAATCTTTAGGACATGCTCACCATTTTGAGGTTTCATGTAATAGACGCAGGTCTCAATAAGCCCATGGAACACGAGTATTATAATCAACTCTTAGGTCTAAATTCATTGCTTTTAACCCAATTTTTATCCTAGTCCTACAATCCTATGCTAGTTGAACAAATCCTTGAAGTGATGCCCATATCCCACTTGTAAGTCAAACACTCCATTTATAAATATTGTGTGGTTGTTTGGGGTGATATGCATGTCTCATGAATTTCAAAAGTAGTTGTTATGGATTTATTTACTCATTTACAACTGGCCTAGGCCATACCCTAATCTCCCTTATAGATCAATGATTTCCTTTGCAATCCCTATGTGGTGGTTTAAGGATTTGTGTATGGCCTATGAGTGATATAAGGCTTTATTAGGTCTTAAGTCCATATTTTTTGGGCACTCTTGATACAGGTGGATGTTGGTGGCCACCCACCTATCCCATTTTGACCCCCACAACTGTCTGTTTTAACTTTTTCAGTTTCATAATTATAGCACAATTTACTATTTTTAGCAGTTTTTTGGGTCCTGAACTTCCGGAGCCATTTTCAGGCCCTAAAAGACATTTTTTGGGAAATCTGGGGGCAACATGGGTTTATAGACCGATGTTGCCCTTCCCAAAGTTGTAGTGCTCGGATAGATCTTTCTAACGAGCTATTGTATGTGTCAAACAGAGATCGTATGCCAAAGCTATGACCCCGGGAAATTGATGTACCAATTTACCCAAACGTGGCCCACAATTTGGCGTTTCATCTTCTAGGGTTAGGTTTTGGGATGTGAAGGGTTTTCCGTTGTTTCTCAATAATAAATAGGCCTTCGAGCCTCATTGTAACACAGTTCAGAGGCATGTAGCCGCCACCATCTCTTCTCAGAGATAAGCTACCATCACCTAGCTAGTTATTTCCATTTCTAGTTGTAAGCATATTTCAGTATTTTCCATTAATGAAATGAAGTATTATTTCTACTGCATCTTTGTGTATATGGTTATCTCTGTAATTTGTTGCGTTCCTGTTTAGGTCCGGATCAGTGGTATCAAAGAAATCTGCTTTTTCTTTGTTTTTCTTTGCATGTCCCCAACGAGGTCGGGATATAAGGAGTTAGGGCTTGAACTGGTCGAACCTTTGCAAGATCGGCCTCACAAATCCCGACGGCCTCCCATGGCGGATGAGAAGAAAGACGAGGGGGTAGGAGATCCTATCAAAATCTTGCTCGAAGAAGCCCTCGAGCGACAACGGAACGCGATGATGGACAACTTTGCCCAGATCCTTCAGCGGCTACCCAGAAGCGACGCATCGGCTTCCAGCGGCTACTTTGGAAACAACACGCCCTTTAAGGTACAAGTTAATTTTCAAATCCCCATATTCAAGGGTTAGATAGACGCATATGCCATAGATAAATGGTTAAATCTGCTAGAGGGTTATTTTTCTGTTCATGAATTTTCAAGTAGAGAAAATATTATTTTCGCTCTTCTCAAAGTAGCCCCCCACGTCAAGGATTGGTGGGAAACATACTGTCAGCAGAAGGATGAAAGTACAGGCTCACTATTTTTAGCCGCACCCACTTGGAATAACTTCTGGGATGCCATCAAAGAGCAGTACTACCCTGTCAAAAGCTATGAGGACAAATACATCAAATGGACCACACTACGGCAGGGACGAGACCAAGATGTGCCAGAGTTCACAAACATTTTTCATACCCTTCGCACACAGTTGGGTATCAAAGATTCTGAGCTGCATCTGGTACTCAAATACCGCGGCTGCCTACACAGATATATCCAAGAAGAGATGGAGTTCTTGGACATCTCCTCACTCGGCACAGCATACCGATACGCTGTCAAAATTGAGCAAAAGTTCAAACAGAAGAAGCGAGACTTTGGATCTGCAAATCCGAAGCCCAAAGGACAAAGCCAAGGCATGGGTGACCCAAGACAGATACCTCGTCGAAGCCCGCAAGAAAAGAACAACACCAGAAAAGCCAAAGAAGGACACAGGAAAGTGGTGTGAGTTCCACAAGAGTCCCACTCATAACACAAGTGAGTGTCGGACCAAGCAGTCACTAGTGGCCGAGTTGAAGGCTTTCGAATCAGATGCATGTCCTGACCCTGAGCCAGAACCTGACAAGGGGAATGGCAAAGGGAAGTAGATCATTGATGCGGATCCCACTGCCACTGTTGCCACTGCCAAGATCCAGAAAAATGAGCCCGAAAATCCAAAGGAAGGGGAGCGTCTTTTCCACTCATAGATGTGGGTGAAGGGTTCACTGTTGTAATTCATTGTCAATAGTGGCAGCTAAAAGAACCTCATTTCAATAGAGGTCGTGAAGCGGTTGGGCCTACCAACTGCACCACACCCACAGCCGTACAATATCGGGTGGTTTCATTAAGGACGAGATCTCAAAGTTTGCCAGCAGTGTCATCTTCCCTACAGCATCAAGCCTTTCACAGACCAACCATAATTGTGATGTTTTATTAGGCCAACCATAATTGTGGAGGCAACATGCTGTGTATGAGTCAAGGCCTCGCGCTATTAATATTTCTTTGGATAATTCATTATATAGGATACCGAAGGTAGCCCCACCTACTGCCACCTCTTTGATCACTACCAAGAAAGGAAACAAGCTCATATCACAGACTAGGAAATTTATTTTTTGTCTGGTTCACTCCCAAAGTAAGGGGAAGATCGTTTCTGCATCAACGACCCACGCAAAGGGTACCTCCACGCAGCAGCAACAACAAAGGGATATGGTCATGACAGAACATAGGAACAACTTCTCCTCACCCACAAGGGTACCA
>APFE030785817.1:123913-146935 GCA_000404065.3 Pinus taeda
GGTTACATCTGTAGAGAGAACGCCTTACCAGAACCCATCAGAAACTCAGACCACTCCGACATGGTCCTTACACTAGTACCAAGGCTATGGGAAACAATGCTTTGAAGCACACCATTCCTCCATTCCTTCGCTTGCACCGAGTGTTCAATGTGGATCACCGTCGACCATGCTTCCCATCATTTCTGGACACATCAGAGATTGCAGAACAGCTCACCAAAGACCCAGATTAACCAAAGCTTCCTCATCTCAGGGAGGAACTCAACGCAATGGGGACCATTGCTTCCTAAGGGGGGAGGAATGATCCAGGTGGATGTTGGTGGCCACCCACCTATCCCATTTGGACCCCCACAACTGTCTCTTTTAGCTTTTTCAGTTTCCTAAATTGTAGCACAATTTACTATTTTTAGCAGATTTTTGGGTCCTAAACTTCCGGAGCCGTTTTGAGGCCCTAAATGACGTTTTTTGGGAAATATGCGGGCGACATGGTTCTATTGGCCATTGTTGCACTTCCTAAAGTTGTAGTGCTCGGATAGATCTTTCTAACGAGCTATTGTACGCGTCAAACGAAGATCATATGCCAAAGTTATGACCCCGGGAAATTGATGTACCAATTTACCCAAACGGGGCCCACAATTTGGTGTTTCATCTTCTAGGGTTAGGTTTTGGGATGTGAAGGGTTTTCCATTGTTTCTCAATAATAAATAGGCCATTGAGCCTCATTGTAACACAGTTCATAGGCATGTAGCCGCCACATCGCTTTTCAGAGATAAGTTACCATCACCCTAGCTGGTTTATTTCCATTTCTCGTTGTAAGCATATTTCAGTATTTTCCATTAATGAAATGAAGTATTATTTCTACTGTATCTTTGTGTATATGGTTATTTCTGTAATTTTTTGCGTTCCTGTTTAAGTCCGAATCAACTCTAAACCATTGCCCAACCCTTAAGTTCTCATACTTGTTATGTGAAAGTTAATGTGGTGCTCTTATCTATATTGTAAGTTAAAGATTCCCTCTATAGGGGATTTTTTATGCTTTGGGATCCTATACAAGAAATTTTCCTACATGAAGATTACATTTTCAATATATACCTATACTTGGCATCTCCCATCATTCCACCACTGAAATGATTTTTACCCCATTGATGATGCAAATTTGAAACTTATGTCCCATTACAATGACATATTGCTTCCAAGATTTTATAAATTGCTAAATTAAAAAGATCATAAACTTAAAAAGAAAAAATATAATTATGCTCATAAGTGTGTTTATTTTGGAATTGGGATTCTATAATTTTAATTTATTCATGTGAAAAAATTGGGTGGATAATGGAAATTTAATCTCAAAATGAGTTAAGGGCTTCTTGAAAAAATCATTTCAAATTTTTTATTTAAACAAATTAAATTTGTGTTGGAGTTATGAATTTTGGACATGTCATATTAGTAATCCACATTATTGGCCTATGGTATTGTAATAAAGCTTATTTACAAGTTACATAGTTCTTTAATGCATATATGTGCAACTCATATATTAATTTTTTTTATAATTGATAATAAATATTAAAAAAATAATAATTTAAAATAAATTTATAACTATTTTTAATTTTGGTAATGTGAGGTATGTCATGACCAACGTGTTTTGATGCATATGCACCAGCCATTTAACTTATATAATTGCACTATTCTTAATAGTATAATTTAACTTTCATGACCAAGATGGAATTTGACGATCAAACCGCCCACAAGGTGATTTGCCTATCTAATATAAGCAAAAAAAAATTGGTCAAAGTAATCAAAACTAAACAGAAACAGTCAAATTGATCAATGTTTCAAAAATGTTAATGAGAGTAAATAAATAATCATATCTATTATTTTCTGGAGTAAATCACAAATAGATTTTCAAGTCAACATGTTTTGAACCAGTTACTATGGTTCATCGTCAAGACATAGATGGATAGCTCAATAGGAGATCTAATATATAGTAGAGGTGCAACAGGTAATCCCAAGAGTCAAAATTTTTTATTAGTATATTTATTCATTAATCCATTATTTAATCATAAAGATGCAACAGATAACACCAATAGTCATATGAGATTGATTTTTAGATTAATCAGATCATTAAGATTTGATTGACTTTTGGAACCGTCTAATGTGGTTCATCCTTAGCGCAATAACCACCCTTAGCACAATTTCATATCAGTATGGATCACAAAAACCTAAGATCTACCAATAGTTATAATATTTAACTAAATTATTTATTTATTAATTGATAAAAAACCTTTAAAATGAGAAAAATAAAAATAAAGGAAAAAGCTATAAAATAGGAAGATTTTTTAAAAAATCTATAAAAGAAATGAAAATCAATAAAATTAAAATAAATAAAGGAAAATAAAGTAACATAATAATAATAATAATATACAAAAGAATGCCAATATTTATTTAATTATCTATAGTTAAATGGAAAAAGAACGTTACATGAAAAATACAAGTAAAATTAGAAAATAAACAATAAAAGAAAAAACACTATAAAACTAGAAAAATATTAAAAATTAAATAAAAAGAAAATAAAAAATAAAATTAGAAATAATAAAGTAAAATTACCATAAATCAAATGATACTACACAAATAGAGAAATTAGAAAGAAAAATTGACTGGAACAAAAAAATAGATCAAATAAATAAGAAATACAATACAGGAACCATAATAGAATCAAATCTAATCAAATTATAAGATGAATTAGAATTATAAATTATTTTATTTTAAAAATAAATAGATAATAATAAAATTTTAAAAATAAAAATAAAACTTAGTAATAAAGAGAGGAGATCTAACAACAACATAATTTCCAACCATCATCCCTATTAAGTATCTTGGACTTTTTTACAATTACTGTGATGGAAGTGATCAATCTTGGTAATGACATGGGAGTCCTCAATATTAATGCCGTGCTTAGTCTTCTCTACCATCATCCCTATTAAGTATCTTGGACCTTTTTACAATCACTGTGATGAAAGTGATCAATCTTGGTAATGACGTGGAAGTCCTCAATAGTAATGTTGTGCTTAGTCTTCTGTGCATTAGTTCTCCATTGCATGTTGTTGAAGAATTAGTCCTAAAGTGTTTTATATTACCACTTGTTCTTTAATTAACGAAACGACCAATTTCTTCAATATAAATAGTCACACACTAACATAAGATCAAATACACACCTTTCATATCTTTGAAATTCACTACATATCTTTGAAATTCACTAAATCTTTAATTGATATAAAAACTACTAATTATATTTACTTGCTAATTATGATAAACGCTCTCAAGGTAGAAGCATCAGATACAAGAATATGACACCTACGGACCATTCCCAACAATATCACATCTACATATCCCATAAGTATGTGCACGTGAATCTATATTTCCAAGGGTATTGGAGAAGAGATTTGTCGTTGGATCGTCTCAAAGTGCACATCAGTTAATGGAGGTGCTACATTCACGTAACGTACAAAATCTTGGTCAAGCTTTGACCTGGTGAGCTTCCATGCTTTTTCGCTTTCTTAAACAATTAGTCTGCCCAAATCTTATCATTAATATCGGGTGTATTCGCCCATATTTTGCATCGTATTGTCTGTAGATATCTGACCCCATTTCCTTTCTTTTTTGTATCATTTTCCACGAGTGGTTTTCGTTTTCAGAAAGAAGAAACTGGGTAGGTTCGTTGATCCCATGGGATAATATGAAGGGAACTGGGACTGAATACAGAGCTTATAATTCCCAATTTAAGGCATAGATATATCATAGATAGTCAGGCGATTGATTGATCGATCAGTTAATATATTGATATGGCAGAAGGGATTGGGAATCAGGATGCTTGTGGGAATGTGGAGCAGAAATATGGAGTCAGAATCGAGAGGCGGCCCTCGCAGTCTCGCTTGTCTGATCTCGATATCCGCTCTTGGCCTAAGTAAGTTTCATCTCTTCATTCCTTTCCTTGTTATGTTGTTACTGATCAATATATATAGCTCCTGTGCATGAAATTATGATGGGAAGACACATCTGTTTGTCCAAATTTAGTTTGAGGATCATATGAATGCATGAAATTTCTTCCCAATCATGTATATTGGTTTTAGCTGAAACATACGGCACATGGGTTTGAAAACTGAACTCAAAGCATTTAGTGTACCCAGTAATGGTATCTGAATTTTGGAAGTTTTTCATGGTGATTTATCCGGTTAAACTTAAACTTAAATGGATGGCAGATTAGGTCAAACAATAAATTATTCTAATAATATCTTTGTCAAATTGTGAAATATTTCTAAAATCTGCTATAAACATTAAAAATGCCATGCATTCTGCTCAAGCCATACAGTTTAATATTACTATCAAAATGATAAATGAATTTTTAGGAATAAATATTTTGAAAATACATTTTTTTTAAAGATGTTTTTAATGAAGGGTATTTAAACTAAAAGTAAAAGTTAACTAACTAAATACCCACCCATATTAAGGACGGCCAAACCATTAAGCAAACTCCTTAACTATTTTCTGTGTAACAGATGGGCATGTCCTCCAGGCAAGTTTCCCCTGAAATTCGACGCAGAGGAAACATTTTACCTTGTGAAAGGTAAAGTGAGAGCATATATGAAAGGATCTTCAGAGCAGTACGTGGATTTTGTTGCAGGAGATTTGGTGGTCATTCCAAAGGGGACAAGCTGCACGTGGGACGTTTCTGTAGCCGTGGACAAGCATTACAAATTTGAGCATTGACTGGCGGTCTATCAGCCTGTAATTCAATATTCGTCACCAAGCCTGGAATTTCAAATCCCCTTGCTCGTCAATAAAAATTTAATGACATTTTTATATTTTTCATGCCTTTCATTATACGTTCTATGTAAAATTGTGAGTGTCAATTTCATTTTATAGGGAAATTCTCTTTCCACTACTCTTGCATCTCAACTTTCACTAATCTCTCTGAAAATGCCTTCTTTTTCCCTAAGTTAGCATATGTGCTTCGAAATAGCATAAAACTACACTTTTAATGTTTTATAAAGTTTTGCAGCTTTTTGGGTTAATAGTTTTGATTATATACTTAAACTTTAATATTTGAAAGGCACTAAAGAAGGTCACATGGTTAGGATGATGAGAATCCTCAATCATCATTGGATGAGATGGTGTTATGCATCCCTAAGCATATTAGACATGGAAAACCTACATCAAGAGAAAAATACTAAATGGAAGTAACTAGTTGTCGAAGAACCATTGCCCATCACAAATGATTTGTTGGTTAAGCCCAATCATGACACCTTTGATATTTTAGCTAAAATATATGATAACTTGTGTTTAAAATAACAATAATTATGTATATTGTTAATGCAACCATCAAGACATAAACTAATACTTTTAATGGTTTTTGTATTAAACTTTGTGCATGTGATCTCTCTCAAATTTGCTAAGTTCCATCTACAACATGGGACGAATAAATAGCTTGTTACAACAATGAAGTGGAGGGAAGTATCATCCTCATTGCGGAATGTTTGAACTAACATTGCTAACTTTTGATAAGCATGATTCTAGGCAGTGCAGGTTATTTATTTTGACAACAAGGGCAGAATTATGATAACTTTTACAACTAATTGAGGACTCTTTTATTAAAGATATGAACAATAGTGCGAAGAAATTCTAAGCCAATCTTTTTCTAAGAACATGCACATGGATTGTGGTGAACTTTTGCAATTTGAGACCTCCTTTGGAATACATTTTCATGCTTCAAACATAGGCAGGCTTTAGAGAAAACTCTTTTTGATATGAAAGACGAAAATTGTCATACTTTGTGCAAATATGAAAGAGAAAACTCTTTCTGATATGAAAGATGAAAATTGTCATACTTTGTGCAGAAATGAAAGTAGATTGAAAGACGAAAATTGTCATACTTTGTGCAAATATGAAAGAGAAAACTCTTTCTGATATGAAAGACGAAAATTGTCATACTTTATGCATATATGAAAGTAAATTGAAAATATATGGGAAAGATTCAGCAAATTAATTTTTTCCAAAAGTCAAAAGCATATTGTTACATGAGGCACTGCTTGTCAAGGTTGAACATTTAAGGTTCCAAAAAATATCGTTGGATAAAAAAAACATTGCTCGAAGTTCATTCAATATAGCCTAGCTATGTCCTGTGTGAGTTTGTCACTTTGTCAATATTGGAGGCCATGAGTGTAATACCTCTTTGAGTCTCAACACAGCCTAGAATTAGGGGTAATGTAGAAATGAACTTCAATATGTGAGGAGTAAAGAAAGAAGAGAATGCTAAGCTTAAGGACTAAAGCATTTGTTGGCCTTGGGAAGTTGCAATGTATGTTGTGTCTAGAGTCCAATCCCTCCTTTTCAACAACACTGAAAGCTGATAGATGAAACCAACAAAGCAGAAGCCCAGACAAGAGAGTTTATAAAACCTGCAGATCCTTAGACAAGGAGTCGAGTGTTGTCAGTTTATAGCAGAGTCATACTACTTTAGAGGTCGATATTTGCTTCCTCCCTCTAAGCATTAGTTAGTATATGATGTATCTCTAATTTCATAAAGTAATATACAATATTGTAACCCAAAAGAACTCTTTAAAATTTAAATAAAGAAAAATATTATTTTAATCAGAAATATTAAAATAAAAATTAATATAATCATGCTTAACTACAGAAAACCATACAAAAATTTCAACTTAAATACTGCATGAAAACAGTGTAATTAAAAAACAAAAAAAATATAACCATATATTTCACAAAAAAACCTACTCTATACATACCACTCTCAATAATTAGAATTTTTTTCTTGTCATCAATGCAACAATCCATGTAAAATGAAAAGCAATGTTTTAAGTTTTTACGGTTTCCTTTTCAAATTTAATGAAATTATATTTAAAAGATCAAATTATAAATTTGGCCATGAATTTAGCATAATTTAAATATTTAAGTTAAAAAAAAAAAGACAAATTAATTTATATGTTTAAAATTATATTTTAAACTATAAATATTTTAAAATTTTGTAATAAAATTAGAAAATATGAATAACCAATAAAAAACTCATAAAGGTATAGTAATTAATTAAAATTCAACTCTAAATTTCCTTATACCACAAATTGGTGAATAAATATCATTGACCAGAGCTCAGTGGCAAGGGCACACTTAATTTTTGTTTCTTCTTCACTATGTTGAGATGGCCCAATAATGGGATGCGCTAAAGGGACAATATTATGGATTGTCTTATAACGAAGCCACAATTTTGGCTGAAATCAAAATCTTAAATTACAGTGGAAATCAATTTATGCAGAAATGCAAGCTTCAAACCAGAGACAATGCATATCATCTGACTAATCAAGTTCATCCTATAAATAACTCCCACATGACGCTGAACACTGCCATTGTACATCCCTAAAGACTTGAAAGTGACCAATGTAAACACATTTAAAGATAGAAAGTTTGTGTATTGTATCATTTGAAAACTAAAAAAGAGCAAATGATTCAATTCAAATACATTGCCAAAAAGATTCGAAAATATAATGAAACTCTAAATTTAAATACAAGTGTTCCTACTTAAATGCCACGCTGGTAAACATAAAACAAAATCCAGTGTATGAAACTTTAAATTAAATTTAAATCTAGAATTCCCCAAATTATAAAATCAATTTAAATCAGCATTTTGCTGATCTTTAAATTAAATCTTAATCCAGACATTTAAAAGAGTTGTAGATACCCACACTTTGCAAAGATTCAAAAGTAAAACTAACGATACGGAAAACTCTACTGTTTTAGAAGATCAAAGGAGGAGATTGAGCCTGCAAATCCAAAAAATTGAAAAAATTGAAATGGGGGCAAAATAGTCCTCTGCTTTGGCGATTTTTCCTCTGCTAAAAAAAATATGCATCGCCCTATAAAATAAGAAATCTGTGCCTTCACCTCTTAAACTTGAATTACGGACCTTTACTTAATTTTACAAAAGAAATTATTTAACATTTACACCAAAGCCGTCCTTTCTTCCTTCCTTTCGTCTGAGTATTCAATGGTCTGGATCGGGTACGGAATAATCTAGGGCTGAGCTGTTAAGGTGAGGTTGACTGACCCATGTAGGGTATGTAAGTTGACTTAAGTCCATTGTTTAATTATATTTTCTTGACTTTGAATTCTAACATGTTTCTCCATTCACACGCTTTGATAAGATGTTTTGGAGACAGTAGGATCTATAAAAATGAGAGGTAGAAGCTTATTTGATTTATAACTCCTCTATGCTGGTCGAATTGGCCAATAAAGCTGATCATGGTGGAACACCCCAACAATCAAAGTCAAATCATCAACTTATTATTTAACAACCAGTATCATAAACGAGCGGTTCGTGAGGTGTAGGAGTCAATTTAATCGATCATCCGAGGTACTCTAAATAACGAGGCGGGTCAGGAGTTGTTAAATACAGTGAAGTGACTTGTTTCGATTCATGGACATGAATGGAGTTATCTAGTTTTCTGTTTTCTTTCAACGTTACTCTCTAGTACTCCCAGTCAGGCCGTTCCATGAGTTTTTCATTTTTCCTCATTTGAATGTGAGGTCCTTGATACACATGACTATGGGTATTGCGAAATTCTCCTTCTCCAACCCTACCCTCCAAATCCTAAAATATTTCCTGTGAGACCATTCGATGTGTGTCGTTTTTCCTTGTAGATATTTGAATGTGAGGTATTTGATAGACTTACGTGGATTATGAGATTTTATTTTTTCCTAAATTTTATTTAATATTTTATCTATTATATAGATTTATCTTAATTCCAAATTTATTATGTGGAAATTTTGGTGTATTTTTGTAATGTCTAATAAAAAATTGTAAAATATTTTGATGATATATTTATAAAAATATCTAAATTTATGATTATATTATCTCAGATTAGATGCTTCTGTGATTCATGATTTATTGATTAAGATCTTCTGGGAATTCACATGAAAGATTATTGGTCAACGCGTTTCTAACCTCAATCTAGGTATATATAAGATTTTGGACATTTTTAAGGTAAAATAATTTCATATTGTAAAACATGGGTGAATTATTTTTAGAAAAATGGAATTTGGCCAATATTTTTTTTTTCTTGAAAAAGTATAGAAAATTAGACCACCTCCCAATATTAGCCCCTAAATTTTTCCTAATAAAAATCAAATTTCTTTTCATAGTAAAAGAGGTTTGTATCTGGGCTTGATAGATACTGGGTTAAGATGGATGTAAGTTGTTATTAATATTAATATTAGACATGATAACAAAATTAATATTTTCAAATATTACAACTTTGACCTCAAAATATTAATGTCATTAAAATTTTTAATATATCCATACGACATAGTTTTTCCTTTAAAAACTCATTTTATAAATATTTAATTAAAAGAAATATTAAAATATTTTGGAGCAGAATTTTTAATTCGGCCTTAAATTGTATTGTAGTTATATTGAGCTATAGAATGCACCTCTAGAAGAAAGCCCCATATCTAGTAACATGATGGAGAAAAAAGTCCCATATGTAGTAACATGATGGATAATGTTATGCTTCTCCTTGTTATTATGTATGTTTTCAAAGTTATTTCTTCACATTTATAGTACTCAAGAAGAAAGCTAAATTGCTTAATTAGATATTTGTGGAAAATGATTATTAGAATTTTTTTTATTCATAAACTCATTTTTCATTTGAACATTTGAAAATATAAATTAGTAATTTCGATTTCCCTTATAAAGTTAATTAGAAAATGTAATGAAAGAGCAATTGAGGTTATATCATACCAATTTGACAAAAACCCTTTCAACAAAAACCCTTTCAAGGTTCTAATTTTTTTTTATCACAATCAATGCTTTTACCCATATTTCAAAAAGTACTTCTCTTAGAATCACCTTTTTTTAATTAAAATTATAACTTTTTACTACCATGGTCTTAAAACCTCATAATGTTCCAAACAATAACCTTCAATAAAAAATGGTGCTAGCAATAGTATTCTTTTATTTAGCTTAAAAAGTCCAACTTGCTTGAAAATGGCATTAAATCAAACCCAAATTGGAAAGTGGCGCTACTAATATTTCCCTTTTTTGGTGATTTGAATTACAAGTGGTTTGAAACTATGGTTCTGAAAATCAATATTATTGCAATCAAAATCATAAAACCAACCCTTGGTTTGAATAAATGTGTTATTTTGAGAATAGTTTTTTAGGGTTAACATTGTAACATTGTTGAAACCATAATCTAAAAAATCAATATTATTAAAATAAATGTTTTGTTTATCATTTATTTATATATATATTTGTATACTGGCGGAATCAACAACTAGTTTAGGCTCGTATTCATGTGGTACAAAGTCAATTTTGATTGTTACCACTATAACCTCTAAGCACACCAACGCAGCCCCTTAGGCGCCAAACAAATCTAAGTAGGGGTTTGAAGCAATCACATCACAAGGAGTGCTTAAATAGTACACTTTATTGCGAGCTGATCTACACCTTGAGAACAAAGGAAAAACAACTTAAATCCGATCTACACCCCGAGAACAAAGGAAAAACAACTTAAATAGAAAACTAAATATGGAAAAATAAAAATTCCTTAAAAAATAGTGAACATTTATTATTGTTATTATTTTAAATAGAATTCATAAAACATATTATAAAAATAATTAAAAAAATTGAAATATGTTGAAGACACTTGAGTTTATTCCATACCCTTGATCCTCCTAATCTACTACAACATCTTCCTAATAATTTTCTAAGTACCTAGATTTTAAATATGATTCCATGGTTGTGTTTTACAATGCAAGGGCTTTCTAGTAGTTGCTTCTATATCCCAACCTAAGTTCTAGTTAGATCCATCCTAAGTACGAATTTAACATGAGCCGAGAGGGGTCAAATTTCTTCACGTGCAATCTTTTTTAGAGTGCAAAATATAATGCATTAATTTTCCTTGTTTAAATTGTATTTTTGAATGCTAAATAGAGTATATGTCGGACTAAGTATAAAATTTAGCCATAAAAAACATATTTTTTTCTATATATAGATACATATGAATGATAACAAGATAAATTACTTAAAATAGATCTTCAAATAGTTTATTTAAATCTCTTGTTGAAATTTATTGAAAAGTATAAAATGTAAACATTTGATTCACATAATTTTTTACTTCTAATTAATTTATAGCATATTCATTTTTTAATTATTATAGCCGATATTATTGTTCTATTTAGAACATAGTTTTATTTTTATTTTGAAGTGCACAAAGGGACAAACAAACTTACACATACCCCCATATTGGGCTGTAGAATGAGCATCTCGACTCAATTATTGCTTAATTTATTTCCTTTCACTATTTTAGGTGTAAATTTTTCATACTAAGTTTGTTTCGCATTTTCAATATCTCATTGGAAAGCTTTATCCAAAACTTCAATATCTCATTGGAAAGCTTTATCCAATCACTTTTATATGAGATATCTAAGACTTATGTGTTTATAATCCTTGAAATTTTTTACATTTAAAATGACATTTATGTCCTAAAAAATTCCTTGGAAATTTATGACTTGGGAATTTCGTAAAAGTTCTAAAAAATTATTAAGTTCTTTTGCTACTATGGCACTCAGACTTCGTCAAAACCCTCTTCAACTCTATTTGGTAACTCCTAACAAGTATATGGATGGTCTCAATGCACTTTCCTCTCAAATGGAAAGAATGTGTGTGTGTGTGTGTCATAGAGACACTGACCCACCTTTTAGTTTCAATTGGACATGAACCTACCATGCATGCCTTTCCTTGTACACTTGACACACCTTTTCTATTATGGAAGACTCTCAAGGGTCCCAAATGGCAATGGAAGGGGCAAGTCATACAATAGAGACCTTGTGGATACCATAAGTAATCTCAAGATGGAAGGTACTTAGGAGAGTTTTTTAGGGGAGAAATTTCGTTAATTGGTTTTTTTTGGACTTATTTGGAAAAACAATATTCACTCAATTGGTTAAAAAATCACCTATTTTTTACATATATATGATTAAATTGATGCTATCAACCAAAAGTTTCGTAGTTTTAATTGTAAATTACATGTTTTTTGTTGAATAATCTCGTACATTCTATATGTATTATTTTTCAAACTAGAATAATCACTTATAATACTATGCTATACTATAAGGATAATTATGAAAGGTTGATCATGGCCCAAGAGCAAAAAAACCACATTAAAACTCATTTTTTGCAAAGATTAATTCATTTGCAAAGGCAAATAGGCAAAAGAGCTAATTTAAGTCAAGGAGAAGAACACAACTCTTAATTAAAAATGGAGGATGCTAGAAGTTCAAGGTATTTTAGGAGTGTCATAGACAACAACATCACTCACTAAGACATTCAACCAAGGATACTTATGATTTTTTAGAGTTTTGTAAGTAGCCTAAGCATATCACCAGTTAAACATCAAAGAAGGAGGACTGCATCGAATGATTTACAAAGAGAGATTAGGAATATTTAGCCTCCTACTTTTGATAGTGACCATAAGAAGGGTGAGGAACCTAAAGCTTGGTTATTAGAGACAAATAAGTATCTTTAATTACACAACTACCCATACAAATTGGAGGCCTAAATTGTAATTATCACTCACTTATAGGGCAAGGCATCAATATGGTGAGTTCAAAACAAAGAAGCCATGTAGAAATTATGGTGTAGATTTTCAAATTCTCGTGACATTTTAATCAAAATCCCAAGACACAAACCTACTCTACTGCTTTGCGGAATTTAATTCACAATTTAGAACATCAATCACAAACATGCAATGAGAAATAACACACATGCATACAATATTTTTCTAGGCAAAAGAAATCTGCTAAAAAACCCTAATGCCTACTTGTATTAATCTAATGAATAGACATGTAGTACAATTTCTAGCTCAACATGCAAGTGAATAACCTATCTCTCTGCTCTCTGAGAAACTCTGACCTAGACTTAGTCAATTTATGTCCCTTCTTGAGCCCCTATTTCGTTGCGCAATTCCTGAGGAAATTTGACCCCTATTATTTAGGAATTTCCTCCAAAATTCTTGCGAAATTCCCAAGGTTGATCATCTGACTACATGCAACACCTATACACTAAAGACTAGTCTACAATTAATGTTACACTGCCTTGGAATCTCCACCTCAATTGGGTAACTCAATTTCGCTACATGCATTATCTATTTTGGGTCGATTGATCAATTAAATGGATGATCATTAAGTTAGACTAAAGTCGCACTACACAACTGACCTTCCAATAGTTCCTCTAATAGTTGGAACTAGTTTAACTAAATAGTACTTAAAATAATTGAATTATATTGCTACAAATTAGCAACCACTCATGCTTAACTGAAGTCAAGTCATCCATCTCAAATTAACTGAGTTAATTGAGTGGCAAGAGCCATGTCACCTTAGTTAACTACATCTAAGATTTGTGATGATGTAGAAATTTGAATTATCTCTAGTTTGATCATGCAAAGTCAAAATGATATTTTTGTAACAACCTTGGTGAAAATTCCTTGTAATAAAAGTAAATAAAGGAAAAATAATAACCACGGATGATAGTACACTTATTCAAAGCTTAATGTTGGGAAAAATCCTAGTGATGGGGATCACTTGTGATTGTTTATGGCTAAGTAAATTGGAAAAGGCAATGACTAAAGTTTTGGAAATGGAAAATGGCATTTTTGGCACAATTATTTATGAAAATAATGGAAATTAGGAGAAAAAGGAGGTGAAAGGTCATAGGTTTCCTGGGAGGAGGAAAATGAAGGAAAATAATGGAAAATAAAAGAAATAGAAGCCTCATTCATAAAAAGACTTCTAAGGATCAGTTGGTAACCTTTTTTTCAAATCAATTTTGAACCTCTCATTATTCTCTCTCTCTCTCTCTCTCTCTCTCTCTCTGTGTCTCATACTCTTGGAGACTTAGAGTTTTCTTGGAGCACTCTTGGTGGGTGTGCATACTTGAATTCTTGGAGCAAGAAGGCAAAGGAAGAGCATGAAAGCATAAGAAGGCATCAAGGACAACAACTACATCATATTTTCTTGCAGGTACTGAGTTGCATGTATGTTTCCTTTACTAGTCTTGGCATGCATGGTAAATGCCTGTGGTTTCTTGGTTGTGATATGTCATTGGCATGGGGAATTTCCTCGATTGACAGTGGATTTTCTAGCCTTTCCATTTCGTAGATAGCCACAGTGATTATGGGTTTAGTTTCGTTTTTTTTTTGGTTGGTTATCATGTTTCCTTAGCTTGGGTTGAGCTACTAGTTCCCGTAGCCTTGGTTGGACAAATGATCGAAAGCCCTGTAATATCTTGGGTTGAGTTACTAGTGTCGTAGCCTTGATTGGAAAAATGCTCAAGAGCCCTTGCTGGGTTGAGTTACTAGTCTTGGAGCCTTGGTTAGACAAATGCTATGGAGCCCGACCACAGTTGTGGGTTGAGTTACTAGTCACGGATCCTTGGTTGGAACAAATGCTTATATAGGAGCCCTAGATGGCTAGGATAGAGACCAATCAGATGATGTTTTTGTGATGTTTGATGTAAGGTGGAATAACTGTTTGATGGGTTGAGGTGGATGGCCTCTAGAAGCCCTGGATGAGTTTTATTGATGTGTTCTATGAGAACCCACATTCATGCTTGGAATATGGCACGAGGGTGAATGGATGAAGAGAGACTTGGCTCAACCACTCTATAGTCAAGTGGAATGTGGAAGTCCCATCCCGGGTTTTAATTTGGGATCATTATGAAAGGTCATTTCTCCTTGTATTTGTATGAGAATTTTGATGGTTTATATGTGGTGTATATGGTTGTGATTTCAAGGATAATTATGTCCTTGTTATGCTAGTTATGTATGTATTTTATGACATCAGCCCTGTGTGTCTCTCATTATGTTTTTAACTGTAATTGAATGATAAATGTATCGATGACCTAATGGATGGAATGGAAGTTGATGTGTTAAGGCATCAATGGTTCTTAGGTATTCTCAGCTAAGTTTGAGACCCCTATGCACAAAACTGTTAATTACACCTATAGATTACACACTTGCAATATGTTTGAAAAAATGCCTGTAATGGCTACCAGGCATCCAGTCAAGGTCTTGAAAAAGAATTTTCTTTAGTTCTATTATTTTACTGATCTAAAGAGATGGTTCAATTCTGGATAGTGACTTGGGCTTTGGGCTTGAAAAGTGGTTCAAATCCTGGAATTGTTTTCATAACACTGACAATTTTGGTCTCTAATCGCTAGTGGGAAAGCCTATGAGAGTGACTTTGGGTTGTTGGTCACACTCATGCCTATAACATGGGAATGACTAAGCCTTAAATTGTCCAAAATCTCAGTGGGACCCCAAGGCAAGTTGTATAAAGTATTGGATTGGTTCCTGAGGGTCCTGTAGCTCATGATTAATGTTTGTATGACATTTTTCCATTAGTTCCACTTCCTTAACATGACTTAGGAGTTTGAATCATATCCTAGTGGCCTCTTGTTGCATGTTTACCCCGAATGACCGGTTAATTAGGTAGATGTAGGAAGAGGGTGTTTTAGAGTGGTATTAGAGCATGGTTCACCCCTCGGAATGAATGGGCTATGTCCTGGTCATGCATGCATGTCAGTTGCATGTGTGTCTCTCACCCTTACATTCCATGTGCTTGTTGCATTTGCATGATGTTGTTCATGTTTGTAGTGATGTTGCCTTGTGAGATTTGAGGTGCTATTTTGGAATGCATCGTTGTGAGTGTATGATTGGTTACATGTCGATTTATGTCACTTACATGTATCTTTGTAGTATGCGTGGTCAGATTCTTTCATGTTTGGTTAAATTCTTGTATGCTTAGTTACATTTATCCTTCTTCCAGGTTTGATTTCAAGTATTTCTCATTCATGCTTGGCCAAATGTGTTTATGCATATGTGTGGATGGTTATGCATCACTTATGCATGTTCATGTTTGCGTATTGTCAAGTATATAGTGACCTAATGATGGTGGTTATCATGCACGAGGTTGAGGTGTGTGTTGTTGTTGAGGTCATGCATTGATGACTGGACCCTAGCTAGAATGATGGTTGCATGGTCATATACCTATGTTTTATGTTTCTATATGTTGTCATGATTATGTTATACGTGTATCACATTGATTTGTTGATCTTGCAAATAAGGTATCCTCCCTGAGTTATACTAAGGTACATTGGTTTATTGTGATTTGGTTTAGTTGACATGATATACCTTGCAGGGAGAAATATCAAATGGCTAGAAAGATGGTTGAATACAAAGACTCTCTCCCTACGAATCTGAAGAGAAGTATGGTGTTGGGAACTATTTTGATCTGGCAGTTATAATGAGAAGCTTAAAGGAATAAATAAGGAGTTGTAAGGAAGACAATGATAGAATCATGCAGGAGCAAAAGAAATAGGCAGATGCAAATGTAGTTATACTTAAGAATTTTTCATATTTGCAACAACAAGGACCACGTCAGATCAGCTATGAGAAGGAGGATAGAACTAATGGGGAATATGGAAGTCATTCACATGGTGGTCATAGGTCATATAGATCTAACACAGTGAGAGATGGAAAGTTGATGGACACTCTGGATAAGGGAGGGCATAGACAAAGGTATGATCTAGTTCTAATTGAGACAGGAATCATGATTGTCATTGTTATCATCCTTACTATAGGAGTGATAGCGGATATTTTCTGAATGATTTCAAGAAAGCAAAGCCACCAACATTTTATGGAAAGATGAAGAAACCTCCAGATGTAGAGGCATGGTTGCTTGGCAGGAGAAAATTCTTTAGGTTGCATGACTATTCAGAGAACATGAAAGCTAGAGTGGATACATTCAGTCTCAAAGGTAAAGCAAACATTTCATGGGAAGATGTGAAGAATTTCAGATGTATTCATGAGGAAGATTTGACTTGGAGTGAGTTTGAGCAAATATTCAAGAAGAATTATTTATGAGAGTGTTACTTTAATGATAGGGCGAAGGAATTTTATGAGCTAAAGATGGGATCTATGACAGATGATGAGTACACTAGCAGGTTCTTGGAGTTACTGAGGTATATGCCTTATTTTACAAAGGAAAATGCCAAGATTCAAAGGTTCATAAGTGGGTTACCGGTTGTATTTAAAGATAGAATTAAGTTCGACGAGCCTAGATCATTGGAGGAGGCCATTCAGAAAGCTAAGGCATTTCTATGAACAATCGAAGTGCAGAACTGAGACTAAGCCAGACTAGAGAGGTAATCCAAATAACAAAGGCAAATGTGACAGAAAGAGAGAAAGGCCTTAGGATACAGGTAACAAAGAGAATGCCGCACCACCTAATAGATTTAATGCATCGGACAGAGGATAGGGACACCAATCTGAGGAACATAATAAGTACCCTGTGCGATGTTGGACTTGTGGAGGAGATCATCGCAAGAGAGGTAGTCCATAGTACCTAAGTGGTAGGCCTAATATATATATAGTGCGTAGGAGGCACAAACTATTGGAGATGTTGGTCAGAGTATTCCACGTATCTATGCAACATTGAATACAAACAGAAAAAGCATCATGCATCTATCATTGAAATGGACAGTAATATTTGTGATCAAGTTATTTATATTTTGATTGACTTTGGATCTAATTATAGCTATGTTAGTCTTGACTTGGTGGATAAGTGTGGTTTGAGTAAGGAATTGCATGCAGAGTCTTAGTTGGTGTATTTGGCTACATGTACAAAGAAATGAGTTCATCATTAGGTGAAATTTTGTGCATTTGACTTGAATGGTATACATATCGCAACACATTTAAATGTATTACTATTGGGTTACAATATGTTGTTGGGCATGGACTGGTTGTATCTTCATAGAACCAAGGTAGATTACTATGACAAAGCCATTGAGTGTTTTGATGAAAATGGGGAACCACGATTCTTAGAGGGTAAGAAGAAATCTACATCAGTTAGGATGGCAATAGCTATGCAAGAAAAATGTAGCTGCAGGAAAGGGTGTAAGTTATTTGCAATGCACATTTCTAGTGATAAAGGTAGATAAGTTGAGGATATAGTTGTGTTGACAAGATACCCAGTTCTACAACAGTTCAAGGATGTGTTTCCTGAGGAAATTACAAAGTTGCCACCTCACATGGAGGTAGACTTTTCTATTGAGTTAGTGTTAGGGGTAGCTCCAGGATCAAAAGCACCTTACAAGATGAGCACACCTGAGTTGGTTGAGTTGAAGTTGCAACTGAAGGAAATATTGGAAAAAGGGTACATTAGGTTGAGTGTATCATCATGGGGCACACTGGTATTATTTGTGAAGAAGAAATATGGTACTCTCAAGTTATGCATTGATTACAAGCATTTAAGCAAAGTGACTATCAAGAACAGGTACCCTTTACTGAGGATTGATGAATTGTTCGATCAACTGAAGGGAGAAACAATGTTCTCGAAGATTGATCTGAGATCCGAATACCATCAGGTCAAAGATAAGGACATTTACAAGACTACGTTCTGGACCAGGTATGGGAATTATGAGTTCATTGTTGTTCCATTTGGCTTAGCTAATTCTCTAGCTACATTTATCCATTTGATGAATAGTGTGTTATGTCCATATTTGGATAAGTTTGTTATTGTGTTAATTGATGATATACTGGTATATTCTAAAAATGAGGAAGAGCATACCAAGCATTTACCAGCAGTGTTGAGGTTATTGAGAGAGAATTAGTTGTATGCTAAGCTCAACAATTGTAGTTTCTTTTAGACTGAGGGAAAATCACATGGCCTTCTCCTCATCAAACCTGACATCCCTGTGAACCACTGTCATCCTGCTGGTCGACAAGTACATTCGATAGTTGTGAGGTGTATCAATGTACCCCGTAAATATCCCCAACTCTATTGTCGGCTCAAGCTTCTTCCTTGCATCTTTGGTCACATGGAAATATACCGATAACCCGAAAATCCTGAAGCGACCAACATCTGGTCTCTTACCGAAATAATCCTCCTCTTGTGTCTTCATTCCATGAATCTAATGCGGGCTATGGTTCTACAAAAAATGCCATGTCTTGCATGCCTCGACCCACAAGTATAGTAGTACGCCTTGATCATGCAACATCACACCCACTATCCCTACAATTCTTATGTTCTTACTATCGACAACCACATTCTGCTATGGGTTGTGGGGTGTTGTCGACTCTAGTTTAATCGCTTATGTTGCACATAAGTTCTTAAGCTCATTTGAGACATACTCACCACCATTATCATTCTTTAGAGCTTTAAACTTCTTTCCAGACTCTTTCTCAATCAATGCTTTAAATTCCCAAAACTTTGTGAAAGTTTGATTCTTCTTATGCATGAAAAAATATCCAACATTTATGAGAAAATTCCTCAACAAATATAACATAATGCCTATGTTTGGTTATTGATGCTGTCAAGAATGGCTCACACACATCTAAATGGACTCGCTCTAAAATCACCTTTGCTTGACTGTCTTTGTCATGAAACAAAGGCTTGGTGTATTTTCCCAAAGTACACCCCTTGCATGTATCAACTTGCTCTTACGTACCTTTTGGAAGACTAGTAGAGATTTGTTGCATGATTTTCAAATCCCCATGATGCAAGTGACCCAATTTCTTATGACACAACTCGCCAACATATCAGATCTGCACCATCTCTGATTTTGTGCTCAAAGGAGCACAATCCTCTACCTCCAAATTATATAGATTCTTAACTCGAATCCCTATCTTCTTTACTTGACTCGTGGTTGTGTCAAAGGAACACCTTTCCTTTCGAGAAAATCACATCATAGCCTCTATCCTCAAGAATGGAGACCGATACTAAGTTTTTCTTCAACCTGGGCACATACATAACATCTCTCAAGGTGGGAGGAGCACCATGCTCCCTCTCAAAAGTAATTGTGCCCAATCCAGTAGCACTATACCTCCCATCACGACCCATCTTGATATGCGGCTGAAGACCCTTCTCCTCCACGTCACTAAACAACTCCTTGTCACAAGTCATGTGGAATGAAGCTCCACTTTCAAGGTACCATGCACTACCCATCATTGATGAATGCATGAAATGAGAGTAAATTCCAATTCGAATTGAGAGGCCAAAGCCTCACTCACCGCTCCTCCTGAGGACTTCTTCTTGGACTTCTTGAGCAGAACATTTGTAACAAAATGGCCCACCTCATGACAATAAAACCACTTGAATTTCATCATGTCTTTATTCTTACCTCTATGGAAAGAATATGATTTGGAAATGGATGCCTTCCCTTTCCATTTCCTTACCTTACTCACTAAGGCATGATTTTCCTCATCATTAGTCTTTGATGAGGAACCATCTCTAGTGTTCCTTTTGATCTCCTCCCACATCAAATCTGACCACAATCATTCCCAATATGGCAGCTTCTCCCTCCCATTGACAGAGTCTTGATAGTTATTCCAACTCTTGGGAAGGCCTAAGAGAGTTATGCTCACCATATGATCCTTGACAATTGTTATTCCAACACTTCTAATCTCATCACGATAGTGAGTGAACTTGGTCAAGTATTTTGGAATGGTCTTGCCTTTCTCCATCTTAATTTTTCAAAGTTTATATTTCGGTGCCAACTTCCTATGGTTACTGTTGTTTTGGAATAGGTCCTTCAATACGTTTCACATAGAATGCAGAGTTTCCTTCCCATGAAGACTCGAGACAATGTGGTCTTGAACTCCCTCATGTTAGAAAATTATATATGATAGAGAAACACAAGACATATAATATGCAGAAAAACACAAACACATAAAACCATAGAGATACAGATATACGTGGTTCACCTAATTTTGGCTACGTCCACCTCGAATAGCTAATCCTTCTTTTTATTATCCATCAAACTAAAGAGATACAACCTACAGAAAATCCGATGTAACTCCCTCTTCTCTCTTAATCTCCTCTCTCTTCCTCACCCATAATACAGATCTTACATAGACGTAATACAATTCCCTCATATATAGTGAGGGGTTTCCTTCTAGGACAAAAAACCCTAAACATAACTTCTACCATCAGATCTTCGCCTAATGAACAGCCCAGATTGACTAGAAACTACTATACTTTTACAAAGAAATTTTACATCTATTCTTAGCTTCGGGGGCGTTTCCCTTGAAACCCCCTACCGGGGGGGGGCTCCCAAAAGGTCGTAAATGCCCCCCCCTGGACCCCCCCTACATTGAATTTTTATGGGCAGCATTGCAGCCCCATTACGAACTGGGGTCCAATGTGGCAATACCTTTGAATACAGAAGATAATCAGGCTCCACACCCAACAATCTCCCACTTAGAGACAGATTATAGCAACTCCACCATTGCTTCATTTGCTGGACAATGACTCCACTTTAGACCTGATTGTTTCTCGTCTTCTTCATCATACTTGAAGACCAATTGAAACTGAGCAAATTCTCATTTTCTCCCTAGTTACAACTTTTGTCAACATATCTGCAAGATTCTGGCTAGTGTGTATCTTTTTCAGCTTCAACTGTCCATCTTCCAACACTGACCATATGAAATGAAATCCAGAGTTCTTTGCAATATGTATGGCACTTTGGCTGTCACTATATAACCTGTCCAACTCTTGCTTCTTACCTAGTTCATCCAGAAACCTTTGTAACCAAATAATTTCTTTACTAGCCTCTGTAGCAGCAACATACTATGCTTCTGTTGTTGAAAGTGCAACAACACTTTGGATTTTTGAAACCCAACTGAAAACTGTTCCACCTACAATAAATACATATCCTGTAGTGCTCCTCCTGTTATCTCTGTCACCTACCATATCTGCATCAACATATCCCTGTAGAGAAAATTTTTGAACCACCAAAGCATAATGCTTGATTTGTGGTACCTCTCAAATACCTGAGAATCCATTTCACCAGCATCCAATGTTCTCTTCCTGGATTGTTCATGTACCTACTTACAACTCCCACTGCATGTGCAATATTAGGCCTTGTGCAGAGCATTGCGTACATTAAGCTTCCAACTGCTGATGCACATGGAGCTTTAGACATATGAGCCATTTCTTCCCGAGTCTTGGGACACTCCTCCTTACTTAATTTGAAATGGCTAGCCAAAGGTATACTAACTAGTTTTGTTTTGCATACTAAACCTTTTCAACACCTTTTCTATGTACTCACTTTGAGACAATGTTCATTTGTGATTCTTCCTGTCTCTAGTTATTCTCATATCAAGGATTTGTTTTGCAACGCCCAAATCCTTCATTGCAAATGAGTTTGCCAATTTCCTTTTGAGCACATTTATTTCCTACATGTTAGGACCTGTAACAAGCATGTCATCTACATACAATAACAATATAATATAGCTGCCATCATTTTGCATTTTGAGACAAACACAAAGAACAAAGTGACATCTAGTATAACCTTGTTCAGACATAAACCTGTCAAATTTTAGATACCACTACCTTGGAGCTTGTTTTAAGCCATACAAGCTCTTTTTCAACTTGCACACTAGTTTCTCCTTACCTTTTACCTCATATCCTTGTGGCTATTGCATATATCTCTTCCTCCAAATCCCTATGGAGAAAGGTTGTCTTTACATCTAACTGTTCAAGTTGCAAATATTCAACTACTACTAGACTTAAAATAGTTCTGATTGAAGTCATGTTAACAACAGGAGAAAATATTTCATCAAAATCAATACCTTTCTTTTGTGCAAATCCTTTCACCACAAGTCTAGCTTTATACCTTTTCCTACCTCCATCTTCTTCCTTCAACTTGTAAACCCATTTATTCTGTAATGTTGTTTTACCTGCATGCAACCTTACTAAGTCCCAAGTCTGGTTATGTGCTAAGGAGTCCATCTCTTCTTTCATGGCTTGCTCCCACTTCTTCCTGGTTTCTACCTGCACTGCTTTTTCATAACATTCTAGTTCACCAGAATCAGTTAACAATACATAATATAGTGAAGGAGATATTGTTCAGGGGATCTACTTATCCTGGTAGATCTTCTAACACCACTTTCAGGTGTTTGAGGT
>APFE030785817.1:147379-162379 GCA_000404065.3 Pinus taeda
TAACACCATATCCAATAAAGGTACATTTCTTTGATTTTGCCTCAAGCTTTGTTCTATTTTCTTTATTAATGTGGACAAAGGCTTCACAACCCAAAGTCTTTAAAAAGGAGTAGTTTACCTTTTTACCTATCCATGCCTCTTCTGGAATACCACCATCCAAAGAACTTGAAGGCCCTCTATTTATTAGATAAATAGCAGTATCTACAGCATTTGCCCAAAATCGTAAAGGCGATCCTGCATGCAATCTCATGCACCTTGCACACTCAATGATTGCCCTGTTCATCCTTTTTGACACACCATTTTCTTGTGGTGTTCCTGGACGATCTTCTCTCTGTGAATTCCATTCTCAGAACAGTACCTATCAAACTCTTTGCTGTAATATTCACCACCATTGTCTGATCTGAGAGACTTCAAACTTTTTCTTGTCTCATTTTCAACCAAAGCTTTCCATTTCTTGAAAGTATCAAATACATCATATTTATTTTGAATACAATAAATCCAGGTTTTTCTGGTTGCATCATCAATAAAAGTAATAATAATGAGAGCCGCAAGAGATATAGAATGAGCAATCCCCATTACATGTGTATGAACAATCTCTAATTTTTTCGCTCTTCTTTTCTTTCCAACCCAAAGGAAATTGACTCTCTTCTGTTTTCCATAAACACAATTCTCAGAGAATTTTTCACATCAACATGCTTCAAACCTGGCAACAAATTTCGTTGAGTGAAGATCTGCATTCCCCTTCTCACTCACTGCTCGAGCCGATGATGGCATGCCATTATGTTGATATTCTTATTCTTGTAGGGGTTAAAGCATTAAACAAAATTAAAATACCATTGCATAATACAATGTACCAACCTCCTTCTTCGTGATTAGCAGGATTCTTTGAGTGACCTCGAGTTTTATCTGTGACAGTGGTACGCAACTTCACTTCCCAATACTACCCTGTTGCAAATCAAGATTTTCTTCAATCTGGAAACATGCTTACCTCCTTCAATACCGCCACTGATTTCCATTTTTCTTTTTTATGAAAACTGTTCCCATTCCAATGATTTTACAGGGTTTATCATCACCCAATCAAACTTGTCCAAAATCTCCTTGAACATAATCATAAAAATGTTTCCTATTAGGTGTGGCATGGAATGAGGCCCCTGAATCTACCACCCAGGCATCAATAAAATTTTCTAATGAAATAATCTAAGCATCTTACAACATGTCACCTATTACATTCGCTTCAGGATTAGTTTCTTGCTGCACGTCTCCTTCTTTTCCCTTCCGAGACTTGCCATATTTCTTCATGTGTCCTTTCTTCTCGCATTTCCAACACACTATCCTCGATCTGGACTTGGATCTGCCTTTTCTTGATTTAGTACAATATCCTAGGCTCTTTCCTCTTTCCATTTTTCTTCCCCTAGTCTCTGCAGTCAAAGCATTACCTGATGTCTCACCGAAGCTTTTCCATCGCATTTCCTCGCTAAGGATTGCACCGGCAACATCATCAAACTTTAAAGTACTAGATCCTGAGACAAAGTTACTAATGGCCATAACTAAACCATTCCAGCTTTCTGACAATGAGCATAGAAATAAAAGAGCCCTAACTTCATCATTAAAAGCTACCCCTACAGAACTTAACTGATTTGTAACTGTATTAAAATCATTTAAATGGTCTGCAAGAAATCCACCTTTTGATATCTTCATATTAAATAAACGCTTCATAAGAAATACCTTATTTGAGGCCGAAGGTTTTTCATATAGTTTGGCCAATACCGACATTAAACCCTCTGTTGTCATTTCCTTTGAAATATTAAACACTACCAACACCACCAGGCACAGCCGTATTGTTCCAAGTTCCTTTCTATCGAGAATATTCCATTATGTGTCTGTCATACTCGTCGGCTTCTTTGTCTTTCCGCTCAATGGTAGGTACAAATCTCTCTGATACAAATAGTCTTCCATTTGCATCTTTCGTAGCTGGAAGTTTTGGCCGTTGAATTTTTCGACCCTAAACCTACCATCTTCCGCCATTACTCCCACTCGAACCAGGAACCCTTCTCTCCTGCGAGTTTATCAGCCAAATAGACCTTCGGCTCTAATACCAGTTGTTAGAAAATTATATATGACAATGAAATGCAAGACATATAATATGTGGAAAAACACAAACACATAAAACCAGAGAGACACAAATATATGAGGTTCACCCAGTTTAGGCTATGTCCACCTCAAACAACCAATCCTTCTTTTTATTATCCAGCAAACTGAAGAGATACAACCTACTACAGATCCGCTATAACTCCCACTTCTCTCTCAATCTCCTCTCTCTTCCTCACTTAGAATACAGATCTTACATAGACGCAATATAATTCCCTCATATATAGTGAGGGGTTTCCTTCTAAGGCAAAAAACCCTAAACATAACTTCTACCATCAGATCTCCACCTAATGAATGACCCAGATTGACTAGATTACTATACTTTTACAGGCAATTTTAATCGTATTCTAGCTCGGGGCACTCCCCTACAAGGGGCTTCCCAAAAGGTCGCAGCTGCCCCCCCCCTAGGACGCCCCCTATAGCAAATATTTTACGAGCGGTGTTGCTGCCCATTACGAACTGGGGTCCAATGCGGCGATACCTTTCAATACAGAAAATAATCAGGCTCCACACCCAACACCTGAAGCAATATCCACCTCACCTTCATCATACACTTCTTCCATCGGGCTAGATTCTGTGCATCCGATGTTGTTGGCTTAGGAATGTCTTGATCAATGAACTCGTTGAGGCCATTATCCTCCAACACAACCTCCATCCTATCCTTCTAGGATATATAATTCAAGCTTCCTTTGAAGGCATACTTGAGCCTCAAACCGTAGAAATGCATTTGCCGATCCTGAAGTATGTATTGCAAATTCGAATTTCACCTATAACCCAAAACTCAAAACTTTGAAATCTCCTCTAGTATATTTTCCTCAACTCCAAAACCATGTAGAGTTTCCTGTAGATTCATACCTCATGTAATGTACTAAAAAATAACACAAGAATCTACTCTACTCTTTAAACAACAAAAACCTATAGATCGATGAAAACAATAATCAACAAGAGGATGATAATTAAAGACACATAACACAATTGTTTAGTTGGGGAAATCCACTGCTCAAACCCTGACTATCTATTTCATTAATCATAAATCTAAGTGAGTATACAAAGCTTGCTCTCACTAGAACAATTCCTGCACAAGTATGATCAACTCTCTACCTCACAAGCACACTCTAGTGAACACTTAGCCAATTCTGTTGCCTACCAAGCCCCTATTTCCTTGCACAATTCCTACGAGGATCAACCCATATTTAATTTGGAAATCCTTCCTCCATAACTACACAATCTAAACTTAATTTCTTCTCGGATTGCATGCATGACGTGTACAACTTAGATCATTCTACAACTGCTAGTACATTGTCCCTGCACTCTAGTCTCAACTGGATCTTTGTCTAAACTGACATGCATGAGTTTCCCATGAGGGAATCTTCAGTGAGATGGACTAGCACTAAGGATGCACCAGCACACCAACTCACTACTAGACCTCTACTAGTTTCACCAACAGTTAGAACTAGTTTAACTGTCTACAACTTAGTCAAACTGAGTCATATATTTACAACTCAAATAAACTCATCTTAGACGGTCCCTAAAATTTAGGGAGAACATATACATGACTAAAGAAATATTTCCAACTCGAAATTCCTAAGCTAAGTAAGTCAAACAGACTTAATTAACTACTTATAAGTTTCTATGAGAATAGAATTAGATTTTAATTCTTAGTTTAATTCAAGGACAAATTAAACTAGAATTTCTTGTTGCCATTTTAGAGCAGTTTCTATTATAGAAATAAAAACTATGTAGCTAAAGAAGAATCTTAAAAAAGGGCACACAACGCACATGGAAGAGGAAACCAAGGAAAATGTACCAAGCATTGAATACTATCTAGTGTTAGGAGAACATAAGGATGTGTTTGCTAAAATCTCAAGTTGACCACCAAATAGGGATATTGATTTTTTCATAGATTTGGTACCAAGAGTTTTCCCCGTGTCCAAGAAGCCATATAGGATGAGCACACTAGAGCTTAAAAAATTGAAAATGTAGTTGGAAGATATTCTAATGAAGGGGTACATATACCCAAGTGTGTCAACTTGGGGTACCTTAAAGCTCTTTTTCAATCAAACAAATACAGTATATTATGGTTTTCTGTAGACTTCAGGTAATTGAACAAGGTGAAAATGAATAATAAGTGTCCTTTTCCAAGGATAGATGACATATTTGATCAAATATTATCATCTATGGTCTTCTCTAAGATTGAATTAAGGTAAGAATATCATTAGGTAAGAATTAAAGGAGATGACATTAGTAAAACAATATTTATAACTCGATATGGAAATTATGAGTTTGTGGTGGTGCCATTTGGGATATCCAATGCACTCTGTGTCTTTATGTACCTTATGAATGGAATTTTCCCTAATTATTTGGATAAGTTTGCCATTGTATTTTTGGATGACCTACTTGTTTACTCAAATTTTGAAGAAGAACGTAAGAAGCACTAGAGTACAATATTACAAGTGTTGAGGGAGAATCAATTTTACTCCACTAAGAAAATACTCATTTGACAAAGGTAGATTAATTATTTACTTCATACCATCTCAAGTAATATGTGTTAGTGGACCCAAAGAATACCAAATCATTCAATGAGTGGTTAGCACCAAGGAATATCACAAAGGTAAAATTCTTCATGTGATTAGCAAGCCATAGCATGCTTAATTGCTTCTTTGCAAAAGAAGGGTATGAAATTTTAGTGATATCACCAATGTGAAAAGGCTTTTTAGACATTGAAATTTCTATTAAGTAGTGCACTTATTCTTAATATAGCTGATCCAAATGAACATTTCATTGTGTGCATTGATGCATGCAAAGAAGGACATGGCAGAGTCGTCATGTCAAATGGGCATGTGATATGTTATGAGTCAAAGAAGTTGAAGGAGCATGAGATGGATTATTTCCCTCATGATTTTGATTTAGCAGTCATGATTCATGCCCTAAGAATGTGGTAGAATCACCTCGTGGGAAATAGGATTAAATTGTGAATATACCATATTGGTTTAAAGAATTTATTTGGAAAGCCAACCTATAACTTGTAGATGAATATGAATTAAACATTACACACATATCAAGGGGAAGGAAAATAAGATAGATGATCCAATCAAGAAGAGGGTGCATCAAGTGCATGTTACAACCAAAAGTGCATGTAAATTTGATTTAAAAATAAACATTTTAGAGGTTGAAAATTCAAATTAGTGATACATGAAAATGAAAGAGCTAGGAAAAGGTAACTTACTTCCAAAGTACATAAATTATGAGTTGAAAGAGAATATAATCCTCATCTACAAAGATAGAATTCGTGTGCCAAACTTGTAAGGGAAGGAAAATATAGTGTTAAGTGAAATGCACAATGTACACTATTCTGGACATCCAGGGCACCAAAAAACAATTTTAGTTAACAAGAATCAATATTTTTGGTCAAGAATGAAAAGGGAAGTGAATGTTTATATAGCTAGGTGTTTGGAATTCCAAAAGGTGAAAGCTAAGTATAGACATCCAACTAGGTTTCCACAAACCATACCCATTCCAATGCGAAAGAGGGAAATTATTTCAATTGATTTTATTATAAAATTTCCTTTGGCTATGAGGAAACATGATTCCATCATGGAAATGGTGGATAAGATCACTATGGTTGCTCAATTTATTTTAGTGAAATCAACATTAAAGGAAAAAAAATGTTGAACTATATATGAAAGAAATTTCTAGATTACATGGAATGCCTAAGGCAATTATTTTATATAGGGATCCCTAACCAAAAGCTTAACAAAATTATACATCTAGATTAGATTAAGGGTTGAGGTCATAGCAAAATAGAAAGAATTCCTTGTCAGGTTGCCTACAAACCCATGGTTCAACTAGATATTTGATATTATGGTCATACATGTCCCTAAAACTTATGGTATGCTACTTAGTTAAGATTAGTCACCAATTTAGAAAGTTATTTCACATCAAACTACTCTCATCTTTGGCTTCCCTAAAAAATATCCGCCTATAATATCAAGGTGATAAAGGAGAAAAATATGCAACATATTTTCATCTAGCTAGAGGCACCCAACAAGCCATCCTCCACATAGTTCCCAATATTAGGAATATACACTATTGAAGCCCAATTTTGACATTTTTTATAGTTCCATATAGCTCATTTATTCCGAACTTTCCCTTTCCTATTCACTTTATTACAGCGTATATTATAAAATTTACACACCTTATAAGGTCTTTGCTTCGTATAAGCTTCATGAGACATTTAGGTATTAATTTTCATTAATTCCCCATGTTTTGGTGATTTACATAAATACTTGCTAAATAGATTGACAAGATTTAAAGTGATGGAAAATTGGCCAACGTTTAAATATCTAGGAATTCCCCTTTACATTAACCCTTTTCCTGACCTATCTTAGACACCAATTCTATCCAAAATGAGGAAAATTTCAACAATGGAGAGAAATCTCTTTAAGTAAACATGGTATTCCATATAGGGTGAAAACCTTCAATAAGCACTCACATAACTAGATCAAAATCATAACACCAATATTTTTATGTGGTTCAAAGCCTTTGAGAAGGAAACAGTTCATGGTGGTAGACAATGTTTCCACTTGAGAAAATTTTATTAATGCAAAATAAAATATTTTACATAAGAGAGTTCTAAAAATTGATCATCAACCATGACCCTCCATGCCCTTTAAATAAACATCATGTATCAATCAGGTGTTAAGCCACAAATCAATAGTTGTTAGTATCAGGGAGAATATGAGTCATTGGATCACTCTATGTATAAAACATATTGTGACCAACAAATTACAATGAAACTAATGCATACTAAAGAAACAAACTAAGAAACATGCTTTGACATAAAAGACACATTAGACCAAGTTGAACTTAACTAAAAACTAATTGTCTAAATATCCTAACATCCTCCCTTAAGAACAACTTGGGATAATATTGAAGGATTTACAAAGGTGACACAATAGGAGAATGAGGGAGGCATTAGACCCTATCCCCCCTTAACGAAAACTTCATGAACTCCTAACGTACATAGAAGTTTAGAAGAAATTACTTCAATAAGAGATTTTGTGAAAATGTTTGCAAATTGATCATCTTTAAAGAAAAAGTGCACTACGGTAACTCAATTATGAATGATTTTTTGATGAAGTGGATTTTTATATCAACATGTTTGCTACAATTTTATTGAACCATATCTTTTGAAATCTTGATGGAACACTAATTTTCTCACAAAAGGGTGGTCATATTTTATTTATAGAATCTAATCTTGGAAAATGTTTGTCGAAACCACAAGAAGGCTTCTTGACTTGCATTAATTGTTGCTTGGTATTGTGCTTCTACTGAAGAAAGAGAAATAATTTGTTTCTTTTACAATCCCTAGTGAGAGGTATGGAACCAAGACTAAAAAATAGCTTCATGTAAAATTCCAATCATTATGTCTGCCAACCCAATCTAAATTAGTGAAAGGAACCAACAAAGGAGACCCGCTTGAATTGTAACCTATCCCAAACTGAACTTTCCCCTGAATATATCAAAGCATCCTTTTTGTTGCTTTCTAATGAATTTCATGTGGGGATTTCATATTCTAGGAAATAAGACCAACAACAAAGAAAATATCAAGACAGGTATGAGCCAAATATAAGAGGCTCTGAACTAACTAATAATATCAGATGGCATCAACTTTTGTGGTGGTGCAGGTAGTAGTAATTTTGAATCCATATTTAAAGGGAGAAGAGGTTGGTTTACAATATTCCAAATGAAAATAATGAATAAGGTCACATTCATACTTAGATTGGGAAAGAGAAATTCCTTCCTTGGTTTGCAAGACGTGGAGGCCAAGAAAATAATCCAAATATATGAACTTTGTCATTTCAAACTTCTTTCGAAGGCTTGAATTCACATGGGTTAAAATTTTAGGGTCGCTACCAATGAGAATAAGGTCATCAACATAAAGAACAAGGATTATGAGATGGCTTCCTACTTTTATGGTGTAGATAGTGGGGTGAGAATGACATCTAGAGAATCTGGTGTCGTGAATAAATCTATCCATTTGGTCATACCAAACTTGAGGAGCTTCTCTAATACCATAGGGAGATTTCTTAAGGTGGGAAAAAAGGTTCGTTATGAATATAACCAGGAGGTTGTTCCATGTAGATTTATTCTTATAGATCCCCATGCAAGAAGGAAGACTTAACATCCATCTAATGGAACTCCCATCCATGTGAGTAAACAGGGGCGAGAACAAGGTGGATGGAATTCATTTTGGTGATAGGGGAAAATGTTTCATTGTAGTCAATTCCTTCAACTTATGTCTTTCAATAATTTCATGATGCATACTTAGTTATATATACCCATTTAAATATGAATTTTATTTTTCCTTTTGGAAGAGGTAGAAGTTCGCAAGTATGATATTCCATTAAGGAAGGATATTCCTCATTCATTGTTGTTTCAAAATATGGATTTCTTGAACCTTTTGCAAATGTTTTTGGATCATCAGTCTCTAAAACTTGAGCCAAAAGTGATCCGAATTGGATCAATATATTTTTTTTTCATCCATATCGATGCATTTGGAGTGGAAAAAGTTTATGAATCATCGCACGGGACTATTTTTACCAATGGGACCCAGTTTGGTGAAACAAGGTTTGAAACATTCCAGGAGCATTTTGAGGTATCAAATGGAATTTTTTGGGGGTAAAACTTTTCTGCAAAATGGAAACACATTTTCATTCTATTCTATAAATAAATATATTTCCAACGGTTCAAGAATCACGTTAATTAGAGTTTGTATGAAAAGTTATGCCACTCAGAAGTTGACCTTCAAGTTTTCACAGCTATAGTTTGGGAGGATGCCACGTCAGCCCCCATTATTCATGGAAAATGGGCTAGACATGTTTTTCTGATGTAAAATAATATAGAAGAGTCTATTTTGTAACTCTATTTAAAAGTTGATGTAGTCAAACTTAACCACTAGTAGGCTATCGGGTTGTGTTATATCCGGGCCACTAGGAGGAAGAGGAATTCCATTCTTTTGAGAGCATTTTGTTCCATAGTTGAGCAAAGATAGTCCAAAGAGATAGGAGGTAGAGCACACAGAGTGGATATGTGCACTATAGCAGCCCATGGGCCACAGACATTACTTCTTTGTATCTGTAGCATATTTCCAGACAGAAAAAGAGAGCGAAGCGACCTCACCTTCTAGCTGGGTTTTCTCCTGAAAGGGTTTCCCAGATAACATATCTTGTGTATTATGTGTGTGTTTGATTATTTTTTTGTTCTCTACTTTTCTTATTGATTTATGTTTACATGCATGCACTAATTATAGTTAATTTTACAGATCTAGAAATTAAATAAAACTATAATAGTGTAGAATCTTAGATATTTAATATAATATTATTAGATTTGTTGTGACGAATTGTCGAATGGAATATCCATGTCAGTTTACGAATCAAAATGAGTGGAGGATTGTTGGAACTATGAACGACTATGTTGGTGATTTGTAGGATCACTAACAAGGTCACCAGCTGCTTCACGTGTTGAACTTACCCATTTGGGAAGTTTTTGTGTTGCTGCAGGTTCATGTTCAATGGACTCATCTAGAGGAATGTGAGCAAGTGGAGGTGTATTTTCATCCCCAATGTTGTTATTTGAAGAAGAAACCAAGATAGGAAGGGATGGTGGCACAAACACCAAAGATGGTTCGCACGCTGAAGAGGGAAAAAGCACCGAATTAAGCCGGAAAGCCAAGAGATTTTCATCAAATTTAATATCTCTTCTAATGATTATTTCATTGTAGTGAGCTTGAAGAAGTCTATAAAGTTTGGCATCTTCTAAATATAAAACAAAAATACACTCTCACTTTTAGGCTATGAAGCTTTATCTTTTTCATTAGGAATATGAGTCCATGCTACACTATCAAAGATATAGAAGTGGCTCACATCTGGTTAAATTTTAGTCCATGCTTCTTCTAGTGTTATATTTCTTAAATCCTTTATGGGAGTGTGATTTACTATGTAATTTTCAGAGGTGATTGCTTCCGCCCAATAATGAAGACTTAATCCTTAGATTGAATCATACAATTACCATTTCTTTTAATGTATGATTCTTTCTTTCACCAACACCATTTTGTTGTGGTGTGTATGGAATAGAATGTGGCATTTGAATGCCTGGTATAGTGAAATAAGTTGTGAATTTACTATTAACATATTCAATCGATTATATGTTCATTACCTTTGTAGTTCATATTCATATTGTTTTTCTACAAGGACCTTGAAGGCCAAGAACAAATCAAAAACTTCACTCTTAACTAAGAAATAAAGCAAAGTGCATCCGGAGAAGTCACTAATGAAAGAAAAGAAGTGCATGAACGTAGAGAAGGAAGGAGAAGAAATTGGACCACATAAATCAACGTGAACAAGCTACAAAGGGGTTGAAGTGTGCCAAGGGGTACATTTGTTAAAACTATCCCAATGATGTTTTCTGAGAAAACAACTAGAAATACACCATCACTAAGAGAAACAAGAGGATGACTAATCACCATACAATAAAGTTATTAAATACCTTAATTTTGAATGAAACTTTTCAAAAAGTAACCTAAGAGGAGATTTGAACTCAAGACCTCTTACTAAATAAAGTAAATTTTAACCAAGTGAACTAGTACAAAAAGCATAACAATAATAGCGAAGGAGGGTGGGGTTGTTGTTGTTGACATAACAATAATAGTGGAGGGTAGGGGTGCTTTTGTTTTTATTCCTTGAACTATGTGCTTACCAGAAAATACGTGCTCATCCAAAAACAAACAATAATTCAAAAAAAAAATCAAAACTCAAGAGAAAAGGGGTTAAATCTTGGTTAGCTTATGTGGAAAATGCAACATTTCTTGTTGTTTCTGATTTGTTTAGATCATACAAAATAGACGACAAAGACCATATGTATTTGAGAAAGACTAGAAAACTAGGAATATAATAAAAAACCAGAATATGAGCTCTACAAAAATTATTTTAAAAAGGGCATATTTGGACTGTATACCTCTCGATATGACGAAAAATTTTGTATCTTGGAAAAACATACACCTTTTTCTATGAAATGAAAGGAATTCTTAGCTGAAAGCAATATTTTGGATGTAATGAAATAATCTATCTAGGCTAAGATAATACAGAAATAACAATTCTCATACATGTGGGAACACAAGTTTCAATATATTTATGTGAGTTACAAATGTTAGAGATTGGAAATCACTATGTCCATGGAACATTTGTACTAGGAAGATCTACTTGAAGGGATCACTTCATGCCTACTCAATTAGAGAGCCTAACCCCAAGAGTGTTGAGAGAATTGAACCAATGACCTCTCAATAACAAAATTGATGTAATGGCGAGAACTCGACCAATTGAACTAACCATCAAAACTAATAAAAAAATTTTATTTTATAATAAAAAATATTTATTTTAAAATTATTTCAATTAAAGAATTAATAATGATAAAAGGAGATATAATTTAATATTTTTATTTTATTTTTTAAAATCTTTTAATTATGTGTAATATATTTTGAATTTATTTTAAGTAAAAACAATTAATGTATTTCATTTTTTGAGGGTTTTCTTTTTTTAATTAATAATTTGTTGTATAATAATATTAAGTTTTATAGGTTGTAGCTTTAGAAATGATGTAGTTTCAACCTTAAAAAAAATATTAATAACGCTTTTTTCCATTGAAGGTTGGTTTTAAGGTTTTAGTTACAGAGTATTAGTTTTTTAAAATAGTAGTTTCAATTAAGTTGTAATTTGAACTATTATAGAGGAGTTACAACTTAATTATAAAAGAGGAGTTTTATTAATGGATCACTCTTTGATTTATGAGTTGATTTTAGGATTTTAGTTTAAATGGTCCTAGGTTGTTAATGTTATGCTTTTAAACAAATGGAGTGCTACGAATAACATCACTTTTCTATTTGAGAATTGATTTAAAGACTTTTTGAATATTGAAAAAAAGTACTATTAGTTAAGCAATTTTTAATATGGGGGCTGATTTAAAGTTTTTTTTATTTTTTTTTGTTTGCAGCATAATCAGATTTTAAAACCATAGTTTCAAAAGGTTGTTATATATATTTAGTGGTTGTCTTTATCTATTTCGATATACATATATATGTTTTGCAACACAATAAAAACAACCACTAAATGTATCCTCTAAAAGGAAGAACTTTGGAGAGTTTTCAACAAGTTGGTACGTATGTTGCAATCCACATGCACTTTCATTGTATTTTTTGATATTAGCATGGTAAGGGTAGTAAATATTACTATATTAAGATTTTCCAAAAGAAATTGAGATTATCAATACATCAACCACTAAATGTATCCTCTAAAAGGAAGAACTTTGAAGTATTCTCAGCAAGTTGGTAACTATGTTGTAATCCACATGCACTTTCATTACATTTTTTTATTATTAAGATATTAAGGGTAGCCAAGATTACTATATTAAGATTTGCAAATGGAAATTGAGATTATGAATAAATATTTTTTCCTCAACTTTGCGTTTTTATAAAAATTGGTTTCATGTGTAATCTTTGAATCTATCTCGTAAGACATGGTAATGAGATTGAAACTATTATTTCTCATCCTATTCATCATAGTCATAATTTTCACTAGAGATCTCCTTGAGTAATCTATCTTCATCACATATTATTGCTTACTTCTTATGGATAGCCTACATTTGTGTCTTTTACATATGTGCCTTATACAACATATAGAGAACCAAAATTCCCTTAACCTTTATCTAATTACAAAAATATCAACAAACATAATAAATATGATATTAATTATTATTAAAATTAATAAAGAAAAATGTAAATTAAAACAACCCTATATTTTGAAAATTACTTTAGTGTTAGCCTATTACTATAAATGAACTTTCCTTCAACATTTCATAAAGAGGTAGAATGAATGAAATGTAGAAAATAACATTTTATTAAAAGATAGATAAAATAAAATGACATTTTATTTGAGAAAAATCTCATGCAATAAAAACACATTTTTAATGATACTATTCAGAGAGCAAACAAAATTTTTATAATGGTGGAAGAACTTCTCAACAATAACATAAAGAAACACAAATTCTTAGATTTCAGGTGGATGATTTATTAACCCTGAAATGTTCCAACATTAATGAGTAAAAAGATATCTCTGACCTATTTTGGAAGTTGTAATATGCATTAGTACCACCATTGTATCCAAACGGTGAAAATGTCATTCACAAAGCCAAAAAAAAAATAGAAACAAAGACTTTTAGGATTATTTATAGCTGATGGTAAACAAAGACTCTTAGGATTATTTATAGCTAATGGTTTCGAACATACTCGTGTTGTATTGGAAGAATATCACATTTTGCTTCCATGCGTGTCATCATTATTCGCATAAAGATCAACGTTCACCACTATCTAAGTGAATATTCCCATGTTCCTTCACATGTAAAGTGCCATTTAATATAATTTTGAATTGTATGGAGGGTTTTTAAATAGATCACATTTATTTTTAAATTAAACTTTTAAATGAAGTCAATACGGTCCATCAAAATGTATTTTAATTCAAAAATAGTTGTGAGATCTTTGGAAGAATTTCCATTAGTGTGTACTATAATGTTTGACTTAAAAATTGATCGTTTAACACCCAAAAAAAATCATCATATTTTATAAAAGTAATGATTTCAAATTGATATTAAATGTTTAATATAAATTTCAATGTATTACATTAAATTTATAAAAAGTTTTTATTATATATTTATAAAAAGTTTATTATTTTTATTTTTTTATAGCCAGTATTTGTAGGTGCTATTTTCTAAGTTAAAATAAATAAATAAATGATTTCCCAAATTTATAATATAAAATTATTTTACCTTAAAAATTGCTCAATTTTTACAAAACCTGTCTAAAATCATTTATAAATTTGAATATTTTTACAAAAGTATCTTGAAATATTTTTATATTTTGTAGGATAGCAACTAGTAAGATTGACAAATGTTTCTAAACTTTAAAATAAATTTGTATTCTTAAATTTCACAATCTTTATTAGAAGAAATTTAGAAAATTGCAAAATAACTTTGTATTGATAACTACAAAATGAGAACAATGGATTAATGAAAATTGAGAAGTTTTGGTCACATCATTTAAAAGTTAGGCATGCATTAATTGTCGAATGTTTGGTTGGGTGAAAGGAAAATGAAAGCTTTCACCCCTTTTAGGTAAGAATTGGACAAATTAGTTATGAAAAACATTTTCTATTTATGAAGAATATAAAATATAATTTTAAATTACAATAAATTGCTTATATTTTTTATAGTTTATGATATTGATCACAATGATTAAAAGTAAGCTCATTATAACCTATCAAAAGTCTCAAAACCCATCCTAAAAGTACCATTAAAAATGTGTTTATAAAAAAAAAAAAGAGTTCATTTTCATATTATTGACTTTTGAGGAGGAGCAAAGTGCATATTAAATTTTCTTGAAAATGGCTTAAATTTTCTTGAAAATGTTTCCTATATGTTTTCGTGGTGTAACATGTTTGCTATATTTCATGTCCCATCCTAAAACTATCATTAAAAATGTGTTTATAAAAAGAAAAAGCTCATTTTTATATTATTGACTTTTGAGGAGGAGCAAAGTGCATGTTAAAATTTCATGAAAATGACTTAATTTAAAATGCATGTTTTCTATATGTTATTTTGGTGTGATATGTCCATTATCTTTCATGTGGTTGTTCAAGGATTTAATTATTATGCTGACATAATATTGAATGAAGTAGATTAAGAGAATATGATTTGTGGTAGATTGAACAAGGGTATGATGAGGAAGGTTAACTGTAATTAACATTC
>APFE030785817.1:167379-178903 GCA_000404065.3 Pinus taeda
AAAAGCCCTTTCAAGGTTCTAATTTTTTTTGTCACAATCATTGCTTTTAGCCATATTTCAAAAAGTACTTCTCTTACAATCACCTTTTTTAATTAAAATTATAACTTTTTACTACCATGGTCTTAAAACCTCATAATGTTCCAAACAATAACCTTCAATTAAAAATGGTGCTAGCAATAGTATTCTTTGCAGTTGTCTATAATGCGACTTTTTGGAAGTTTTTCCGGTGGTTTTTTCCAGTCAAAATCCGGCAACAATTTATTGGAATCGCAAGTTTGGTAGCTAGTTTCTACACAATCAAAGCGTCCCAAGGGTTTTTCAGGGTGCTGAATCCAAATATGCAGTTAAAAAACCATTTTAACTGCAACAAATCAAGATTTAACCTCAATTTCTTCCGTCGGATTCTGTCACCGGAATCTCCAAAAATTCGCATTATAGACAACTCCGTATTCTTTTATTCAACATAAAAAGTCCAACTTGTTTGAAAATGGCATTAAATCAAACCCCAAATTGGAAAGTGGTGTTACTAATATTTCCCTTTTTTGGTGATTTGAATTACAAGTGGTTTGAAACTATGGTTTTGAAAACCAATATTATTGCAATCAAAATCATAAAACCAACCCTTGGTTTGAACAAATGTGTTATTTCCAGAACTGTTTTTTAGGGTTAACATTGTAAATTGTCGACCCCATAATCTAAAAAACCAATATTATTAAAATAAATGTTTTGTTTATCGTTTATTTTTATATATATTTGTATATTGGCTAAAGAAAAAACTAGTTTGGGCTCGTACTCATGTGGTACAAAGTCAATTTTGACTACTACTATTACTATAACCTCTAAATACACCAACACAACCCCTTAGGCGCCAAACAAATCTAAGTAAGGGTTTGAAACAATCACGTCACAATGAGTGCTTAAATAGTACACTTTATTGTGAGCTAATCTACACCTTGAGAACAAAGGAAAAACAACTTAAATCCCATCTACACCCGAAGAACAAAGGAAAAGCAACATAAATAGAAAACTAAATATGGAAAAATAAAAATTCCTAAAAAAATAGTGAACATTTATTATTATTATTATGTTAAATAGAATTCAGAAAACATATTGTAAAAATAATAAAAATTGAAATGTGTTGAGGACGCTTGAGAATATTCTTAATAATTTTCTAAGTACCTAGATTTTAAATATGATTCCATGGTTGTGTTTTACAATGCAAGGGCTTTCTAGTGGTTGCTTCTATATCTCAACCTAAGTTCTAGTTAGATCCATCCTAAGTATGAATCTAACATGAGCCGAGAGGGATCAAATTTCTTCACGTGCAATCTTTTTTAGAGTGCAAAATACAATGTGTTAATTTTCCTTGTTTAAATTGTATTTTTGAATGCTAAATAGAGTATATGTAGGACTAAATATAAAATCTAACCATAAAAACATAAATTTTTTCTATATATAGATATATATGAAGTTGATAACGAGATAAATTACTTAAAATAGATCTTCAAATAGTTTATTTAAATCTCTTGCTGAAATTTATTGAAAAGTATAAAATTTAAACATTTGATTCACATAATTTTTTTTACTTCTAATTAATTTATAGCATATTTATTTTTAATTATTATAGCTGATATTGTTTTTCTATTTAGAAAATAATTTTATTTTTATTTTAAAAGTGCACGAGGGATAAACAAACTTACACATCCCCCATATTGGGCTGTAGAATGAGCATTTCGGCTCAATTATTGCCTAATTTATTTCCTTTCACTATTTTAGGTGTAATTTTTTCATAGTGAGTTTGTTTCACATTTTCAATATCTCATTGGAAAGCTTTATCCAATCACTTTTATATGAGATATCTAAGACTATATGTGTTTATTATCCTTGAAATTTTTTACATCTAAAATGTCATTTATGTCCTCAAAACTTCCTTGGAAATTTATGACTTGGAAATTTGGTAAAAGTTCTAAAAAATTATTAAGTTCTTTTGCTACTATGGCACTGATAATTCGTGAAAACCCTCTTCAACTCTATTTGGTAACTCCTAACAAGTATATGGATGGTCTCAATGCACTTTCCTCTCAAATGGAAATAATATGTGTGTGTGTTTGTGTGTGTGTTAGTATGTGTTTGTCATAGGCACATTGACCCACCTTTTAGTTTCCATTGGACACAAACCTACCTTGCATGCCTTTCCTTGGACACTTGACACACCTTTTCTACTATGGAAGATGCTCAAGGGTCCCAAATGGACATAGAAGGGGAAAGTCATACAATAGAGACCTTGTGGAGACCATGAGTAATCTCAAGATGGAGGTTCTTAGGAGTGTTTTTTAGGGGATAAATTTTGTTAATTGGTTTTTTTTGGACTTTTTTAGAAAAAAAATATTCACCCAATTGGTTAAAAAGTCACCTATTTTTTACGTATATATGATTAAATTGATGCTATCAACCAAAAATTTCCCAGTTTAATTGTAAATTACATGTTTTTTGTTGAATAATCTCGTACATTCTATATGTATTATTTTTCAAAATAGAATAATCACTTACAATACTATGCTATACTATAAGGATAATTATGAAAGGTTGATCATGGCCCAAGAGCAAAAAAACCATATTAAAACTCATTTTTTGCAAAGATTAATTCATTTGCAGAGGCAGATAGGCAAGAGATCTAATTTAAGTCAAGAAGAAGAACACAACTCTTAAGTAAAAATGGAGGATGCTAGAAGTTCAAGGTATTTTAGGAGTGTCGTAGACAACAACATCACTCACTAAGACATTATTCCAAGGATACTTGTGATTTTTTAGAGTTTTGTAAGTAGCCTAAGCATATCACCAATTAAACATCAAAGAAGGAGGATTGCATCGAATGATTTACAAAGAGAGATTAGGAATATTTAGCCTCCTACCTTTGATAGTGACCATAAGAAGGGTGAGGAACCTAAAGCTTGGTTATTGGAGATGAAGAAGTATCTATAATCACACAACTACTCATACAACTTGGAGTTCTGAATTGTAATTTATCACTTATAGGGCAAGGCATCAATATGATGGGTTCAATACAAAGAAGCCATGTAGAAATTATAGTGTAGATTTTCAACTTCTCATGAAATTTTAATCAAAATCACAAGACACAAACCTACTCTACTGCTCTGCAAAATTTAATTCACAATTTAGAACATCAATCATAAACATGCAATGAGAAATAACACACATGCATACAATATTTTTCCAAGGGAAAGAAATCTGCTAAAAATCCCTAATGCCTACTTGTATTAATCTAATGAATAGACATGTATTATAATTTCTAGCTCAATTTGAGCTCAACATGCAAGTGAATAACCTATCTCTCTGCTCGCTAAGAAACTCTAACCTAGACTTAGTCAATTTATGTCTCTTCTTGAGCCCCTATTTCCTTACACAATTCCTAAGGAAATTTGACCCCTATTATTTAGGAATTTTCTCCAAAATTCTTGCAAAATTCCCAAGGTTGATCATCTGACAACATGCAACACCTGTACACTAAAGACTAGTCTACGACTAATGTTACATTGCCTTGGAATCTCTACCTCAATTGGGTAACTCAAATTCTCTACATGCATTATCTATTTTGGGTCGATTGATCAGTTAAATGGATGATCACTAAGTTAGACTGAAGTCACACTACACAACTAACCTTCCACTAGTTCCTCTAACAGTTGGAACTAGTTTAACTAAACAGTACTTAATATAATTGAATTATATTGCTGCAAATTAGCAATCACTCATGCTTAACTGAAGTCAAGTCATCCATCTCGAATTAACTGAGTTAATTGAGTGGCAAGAGCCATGCCACCTCAGTTAAGTACATCTAAGATTTTTGATGATGCAAAAATTTGAATTATCTCTAGTTTGAACATGCAAAGTCAAATTGATATTTTTGTAACAACCCTGGTGAAAATTCCTTGTAATAAAAGTAAATAAAGGAAAAATAATAACTACGAATGATAGTACACTTATTCCAAGCTTAATCTTGGGAAAAATCCTAGTGATGTGGATCACTTGTGATTGTCTATGGCTAAGTAAATTGGAAAAGGCAATGACTAAAGCTTTAGAAAGGAAAAATGACATTTTTGGCACAATTATTTATGAAAATAATGGAAATGAGGAGAAAAGGGAGGTGAGAGGTCACAGGTTGCATGTGAGGAGGAAAATGAAGGAAAATAATGGAAAATGAAATAAATAGAAGCCTCATTCATAAAAAGACTTCTAAGGATCAGTTGGTAACCTTTTGTCAGATCAATTTTGAAGCTCTCTCATTATTCTCTCTCTCTCTCTCTCACATACTCTTGGAGACTTAGAGTTTTCTTGGAGAACTCTTGGTGGGTGTGGCATACTTGAATTCTTGTAACAAGAAGGCAAAGGAAGAGCATTAAAGCATAAGAAGGCATCGAGGATAACAACTACATCAGATTTTCTTGCAGGTAACGAGTTGCATGTATGTTTCCTTCACTAGTCTTGGCATGCATGGTAAATTCCTGTGGTTTCATGGTTGTGATATGTCATTGGCATGGGCAATTTCCTTGATTGACAATGGATTTTCTAGCCTTTCCATTTCCTGGATAACCACGGTGATTGTGGGTTTACTTTCATTTTTTTTTTTTGGTTGGTTCTCATGTTTCCTTAGCTTGGGTTGAGTTACTAGCTCTCGTAGCCTTGGTTGGACAAATGATCTAGAGCCCTGTAATATCTTGGGTTGAGTTACCAGTGTCATAGCCTTGATTAGAGAAATGCTCTAAAACCCTTGCCGGGTTGAGTTACTAGTCCTGGAGCCTTGGTTGGACAAACGCTATGGAGCCCGACCACAGTTGTGGGTTGAGTTACTAGTCATGGATCCTTGGTTGGAACAAATGCTTTGGAGCCCTAGATGGCTAGGATAGAGACCGATTAGATGATGTTTTTGTGATGTTTGATGTAAAGTGGAATAACTGTTTGATGGGTTGAGGTGGATGGCCTCTAGAAGCCCTGGATGAGTATTTATTGATGTGTTCTATGAGATCCCACATTCATGCTTGGAATATGGCACGAGGGTGAATGGATGAAGAGAGACTTGGCTCAGCCATTCTACAGTCAGGTGGAATGTGGAAGTCCCATCCCAGGTTTTGACTTTGGATCATTAATGAAAGGTTATTTCTCCTCGTATTTCTATGAGAATTTTGATGGTTTATATGTGGTGTATATGGTTGTGATTTCATGGATAATTATGTCCCTATTATTCTAGTTATGTATGTATTTTATGACATCAGCCATGTGTCGCTCTCATTATGTTTTTAATTGTAATTGAATAATCAATGTATTGATGACCTAATGGATGGAATGGAAGTTGATGTGTTATGGCATCAATGGTTCTTAGCGATTCTCAACTAAGTTTGAGTCCCTTATGCACAAAACTGTTAATTACACCTGTAGATTACACACTTGCAATATGTTTGAAAAAATTCCTGTCATGGCTACCAGGCGTCCAGTCAAGGTCTTGAACAAGTATTTTCTTTAGTACTATTATTTTACTTATCTAAAGAGATGGTTCAATTCTGGATACTGACCTAGGCTCTGGGCTTGAAAAGTGGTTCAAATTTTGGAGTTGTTGTCATAACACTGTCAGTTTTGGTCTCTAGTCACTGGGGGGGAAGCCTATGAGAGTGACGTTGGGTTGTTGGTTGCACTCATGCCTATAGCATGGGAGTGACTGAGCCTTAAATTGTCCAAAAGCTCAGTAGGACCCCAAGGCAAGTTGTCTAAAGTATTGGATTGGTTCTTGAGGGTCCTGTAGCTCATGATTAATGTTTGTATGGCATTTTTCCATTAGTTCCACTTCCTTAACATGACTTAGGAGTTCGAATCATATCCTAGTGGCCTCTTGTTGCATGTTTACCCTGAATGACCGGTTAATTGGGTAGATGTGGGAAGAGGGTGTTTCAGAGTGGTATCAGAGTGGTATCAAAGCATGGTTCACCCCTTAGAATGAACGGGCTATGTGTTGGTCATGCATGCATGTCAGTTGCATGTGTGTCTCTCATCCTTACATTCCATGTGCTTATTGCATTTGCATTATGTTGTTCATGGTTGTAGTGATGTCGTCTTGTGAAATTTGAGGTGTTATTGTGGAATGCATTATTGTGAGTGTATGACTGGTTACATGTCAATTTATGTCACTTACATGTATCTTTGTAGTATGCTTGGTCAAATTCTTTCATGTTTGGTTAAATTATTGTATACTTGGTTACATGTATCCTTCTTCCAGGTTTGATTTCAAGTATATCTCATTCATGCTTGGCCAAATGTGTTTATGCATATGTGTGGATGGTTATGCATCACTTATGCATGTTCATGTTTGCATGTTGTCAAGTATATAGTGACGTAATGATGGTCGTTATCATGCATGAGGTCAGGGTGTGTGTTGTTGTTGAGGTCGTGCATTGATGACTGGACCCTAGCTAGAATGATAGCTGCATGGTCATATGCCTATGTTTTATGTTTCTATATGTTGTCATGATTATGTTATACATGTATCACACTAATTTGTTGATCTTGCAAATAAGGTATCTTTCCTGAGTTATACTAAGGTACATTGGTTTATTGTGTTTTGGTTTAGTTGACATGATATACCTTGCAGGTAGAAATATCAAATGGCTAGAAAGATGGTTGACTACAAAGACTCTCCCTACGAATCCGAAGAGAAGTATGGTGTTGGGAACTCTTTTGATCTGGTAGTTACAATGAGAAGCTTAAAGGACTAAATAAGGAGTTGTAAGGAAGATAATGATAGAATCATGTAGGAACAAAAGAAATAGGCAGAGGTAAATGAATTTATACTTAATAGCTTTTCATATTTATAGTGACAAGGACCACATCAGATCAGCTATGAGAAGGAGGATAGAACTAATGGCGAATATGGTAGTTGTTCACATGGTGGTCATAGGTCATATAGATCTGACACAGTGAGAGATGGAAAGTTGAAGGACACTCCGGATAAGAGAGGGCATAGAAAAAGGTATGATCTAGTTCTAATTAAGACAAAATCATGATAATCATCATTATCATCCTTACTACAAGAGTGATAGGGGATATTCTCCAGATGATTTCAAGAAAGAAAAGCCACCAACATTTTATGGAGAGATGAAGAAACCTTCGGATGCAGAGGCATGGTTGCTTGGCATGAGTAAATTCTTTAGGTTGCATGACTATTTAGAGAACATGAAAGCTAGAGTGGATACATTCAGTCTCAAAGGTAAAGCAAACATTTCATGGGAAGATGTGAAGAGTTTCAGATGTATTCATGAGGAATATTTAACTTGGAGTGAGTTTGAGCAACTATTCAAGAAGAATTATTTATGAGAGAGATACTTTAATGACAGGACGAAGGAATTTTATGAGCTAAAGATGGTATCTATGACAGATGACGAGTACACTAGTAGGTTCTTGGAGTTACTGAGGTATGTGCCTTATTTTACAAAGGAAAATGCCAAGATTCAGAGGTTCATAAGTGGGTTACCGGTTGTATTTAAAGATATAATTAAGTTTGACCAGCCTAGATCATTGGGGGAGGCCATTCAGAAAGCTAAGGCATTTCTATGAACAATCAAAGTGCAGGACCGAGACTAAGCTAGACTAGAGAGGTAATCCAAATAACAAAGGTAAATGTGACAGAAAGAGAGCAAGGCCTCAGGATACAAGTAACAAGGAGAATGTCACACCACCTGATAGATTTAATGCATCAGACAGAGGATAGGGACACCAATCTGAGGAACATAATAATTACCCTGTGCGATGTTGGACTTATGGAGGAGATCATCGCAAGAGAGACTATCCATATTACCGGAGTGGTAGACCTAATATATATACAGTGCGTAGGAGGCACAAACTATTGGAGATGTTGGTCAGAGTATTCCATGTATCTATGCAGCATTGAATAACAAACAGGAAAAGCATCATGCATCTATCATTGAAATGGACGGTAATATTTGTGATCAAGTTATTTATATTTTGATTGACTCTGGATCTAATTATAGCTATGTTAGTCCTAACTTGGTGGATAAGTGTGGTTTGAGTAAGGAATTGCATGTAGAGTCTTAGTTAGTGTATTTGGGTACATGTACAAAGAAATGAGTTCATCATTAGGTAAGAGCTTGTGCATTTGACTTGAATGGTATACCTATCGCGACACATTTGAATGTATTACCATTGGGTTCATACAATATGTTGTCGGGCATGGACTGGTTGTATCTTCATAGAACCGAGGTAGATTACTATGACAAAGACATTGAGTGTTTTGATGACAATGGGGAACCACAATTCTTACAAGGTAAAAAGAAAGCTACATCAGTTAGGATGGTGATAGCTATGCAAGAAAAGTGTTGCTGCAGGAAAGGGTGTAAGTCATTTGCAATGCACATTTCTAGTGATAAAGGTAAGTAAGTTGAGGATATAGATGTGTTGACAAGATACCCAGTTCTACAACAGTCCAAGGATGTGTTTCCTAAGGAAATTACAAAGTTGCCACCTCACATGGAGGTAGACTTTTCTATTGAGTTAGTGTCAGGGGTAGCTCGAGGATCAAAAGCACCTTACAAGATGAGCACACCTGAGTTGGTTGAGTTAAAGTTGCAATTGAAAGAAATATTGGACAAGGGGTACATTAGGTTGAGTGTATCATCATGGGGGGGCGCACCGGTATTGTTTATGAAGAAGAAATATGGTACTTTCAGGTTATGCATTGATTACAAGCATTTAAACAAAGTGTCTATCAAGAACAGGTACCCTTTACTGAGGATTGATGACTTGTTCGATCAACTGAAGGGAGCAACAATGTTCTCAAAGATTGATCTGAGATCTGGATACCATCTGGTATGCATCAAAGATAAGGACATTTACAAGACTATGTTCCGGACTAGGTATGGGAATTATGAGTTCATTGTTGTTCCATTTGGCTTAGCTAATGCTCCAGCTACATTTATCTGTTTGATGAATAGTGTGTTGCATCCATATTTGGATAAGTTTCTAATTGTGTTAATTTATGATATACTGGTATATTCTAAAAATGAGGAAGAGCATGCCGAGCATTTAGCAGCAATGTTGAGGTTATTGAGAGAGCATTAGTTGTATGATAAGCTTAACAATTGTAGTTTCTTTCAGACTAAGGGAAAATCACATGGCCTTCTCTTCATCGAACCTGACATCCCTGTGAACCACTATCATCCTGCTGGTCTACAAGTACACTGGAGTGAGGTGTATTAGTGTACCTCATAAATATCCCCAGCTCTGTTGTTGGCTCAAGCTTCTTCCTTGCATCTTTGGTCACATGGCAATATACCGATGACCCAAAAATCTTGAAGTGACCAACATCTAGTCTCTTACAGAAATAATCCTCCTCTTGTGTCTTCATTCCCTGAATCTAATGCGGGCTATGGTTCGACAAAAAAGCCATGTCTTGCATGCCTCAACCCACAAGTATAATAGTAGGCCCTGATCATGCAACATCACCCGTGCTACCCCTACAATTCTTATGTTCCTACTATTGACCACCTCATTCTGCTATGGATTATGGGGTGACGTCAACTCTAGTTTAATCACTTATGTTGCACATAAGTTCTTAAACTCATTTGAGACATACTCACCACCATTATCACTCCTTAGAGCTTTAACCTTCTTTCCAGACTCTTTCTCAACCAATGCTTTAAATTCAAAAAAAATTGTGAAAGTTTGATTCTTCTTATGCATGAAAAATATCCAACATTTATGAGAAAAGTCCTCAACAAATATAACATAATACCTATGCTTGGTCGTTGATGTTGTCAAGAATGGTTCACACACATTTGAATGGACTCACTCTAGAATCACCTCTGCTTGACTGTCTTTGTCATGAAACAAAGGCTTGATGTATTTTCCCAAAGTACACCCCTTGCATGTATCAACTTACTCTTATGTACCTTTTGGAAGACTAATAGAGATTTGTTGCATGATTTTCAAATCCCCATGATGCAAGTGACCCAATTGCCTGTGACACAACTCGCCAACGTATTGGATCTGCACCATCTCTAATTTTATGATCAAAGGAGCACAATCCTCTACCTCTAAATTATATAGATTCTTAACTCGAATCCCTATCTTCTTTACTTGACCCGTGGTTGTGTCGAAGGAACACCTTTCCTTTCAAGAAAATCAGATCATAGCCTCTATCCTCAAGAATGGTGACCGATACTAAGTTTTTCTTCAACCTGGGCATATACATAACATCTCTCAAGGTGAGAAGAGCACCACACTCCCTCTCAAAAGTAATTGTGCCCAATCCAGTAGCACTATACCTCTTGTCGTCACCCATCTCGATATGTGTTTGAAGATCCTTCTCCTCCATGTCACTGAACAACTCCTTGTCATAAGTCATGTGGAATGAAGCTCCACTTTCAAGGTACCATACACTACCCATCATTGATGAAACCATGTATGAAATTAGAGGCCAAAGCCTCACCTGCCGCTCCTCCTAAGGACTTCTTCTTGGACTTCTTCAGGAGAAAATTTGTAACAAAATGGCCCACCTTGTGACAATAAAAGCACTTGAATTTCATCATGTCTTTATTCTTACCTCTATGGAAAGAATATGATTTAGAAATGGATGCCTTCCCTTTCTGTTTCCTTGCCTTACTCACTAAGGCACAATTTTCCTCATCATTAGTCTTTGATGAGGAACCATCTCTAATGTTCCTTTTGATCTCCTCCTGCATCAAATCCAACCACAATCTTTCCCAATCTGGCAGCTTCTCCCTCCCATTGACAGAGTCCTGATAGTTATTCCAACTCTTAAGAAGGCTTAGGAGAGTTACGCTCACCATATCATCCCTGACAATTGTTATCCAACACTTCTAATCTCATCACAACAGTGAGTGAACTTGGTTAAGTATTTTGGAATGGTATTGCCTTTCTCCATCTTAATTTTTCAAAGTTTATCTTTTGTTGCCAACTTCCTATGGTCAATGTTGTTTTGGAATAGGTCCTTCAATGCTTTGCACATAGAATATAGAGTTTCCTTACCATGGAGACTTGAGACAATATGGTCTTGAACTCCCTCATGCTAGAAAATTATATATGACAGAGAAACACAAGACATATAATATGTGGAAAAACACAAACACATAAAACTAGAGAGACACAAATATACGTGGTTCACCCAGTTTGGGCTACATCCACCTCGAACAGCTAGTCCTTCTTTCTATTATCCAACAAACTGAAGAGATACAACCTACAACAGATCCGCTGTAACTTCCTCTTCTCTCTCAGTCTCCTTTCTCTTCCTCACTCAGAATATAGATCTTACATAGACACAATAAAATTCCCTCATATATAGTGAGGGGTTGCTTTCTAGGACAAAAAACCATAAACATAACTTCTACCGTTATATCTCCGCCTAATGAATGGCCCAGATTGACTAGAAATTACTTTACTTTTACAAGGCAATTTTACATCTATTCTTAGCTTCGGGGGCGCTGCC